>DF820134.1:0-87358 GCA_000836195.1 Taphrina populina JCM 22190
CGCCTCTAATCCTGTATTTCATCGTCGGACTAAACACATCGACATCAAATTTCACCATCTAAGGCAACTTATCAGCGACAAAGTCATTATTTTCGACTTTGTAGCTACTAACTCTCAAGTGGCCGATATATTTACAAAACCTATCCCCAAGGTTGCACATCAGCAACATACATTGGGACTTGGTCTTTCTCGATCTGAGGGAGATTCTCAAACTCGATAACAGGACTCACTTTTCACAAAGTCACTCGTCTTGTGAGGGAGTGTTGGAGTTAGGTCAACACGTGTGACTTCTTTGTCTACAAGAACATTGTCTCTTTTGACAATTCTCAATCCGTCGTTCTTTGTTAACAATATGACAAAGAACTCTACATTCCTCAGCTGTTTGCTACGTCTATATAAGAATCATCTAGCTTCTTAGTTTCATAAATTGTCTACAAATCAATCTCTTAATCTCCTAGTAACATTGCCCTCGCCAATCTTACTTATCCTTCGCTCCCCTCGCATACAATTTCAACAAGATATGCATAGCCATGCGAATCATCCTTAACCACGCGCATTATGCCACCGGCGGATTGTAAGAATTTCGCACATGGGTCTTGTTGGGCTCTACGACTTGTATCATTTCCTTCTGATTGCTCCATCTTCAACGCTTGGTAACGTGCACGAAAATGGCCGGGACTCTGGCACACTTATAAGGGCGCATGTTCCTGGACCTTGACACAACTCTTTCTGTTACAGAAAAACTGTTCTAGTTCAGGGGAGTCCGGTGGCTATGTAGGTTGTGCAAAGCATTGTTGAGTGAATACATGACCAATGTCGCACCGTACGTGTCTTGTCTAGCAGTCACTATGGTAGCTGCAAGCGCATCACTTTTCACTGCAGCAGCATGATTCAGAAGTAGATTGTACCATAGACGATCGGCGCGTTCAATAATCGCCGTGAAAGTTACTTGGCTGAGATTTCCTCGGTCACACTGACCGATAGGAAATCAGTCTCTCTCCCCTTATGTCTCTGGGATACCAGTCCGGGATATAGCTCCAAGGTTGTCATGTCATTTTTCTGCGCACGGAGTCACATTTTTTGACACGAGTGCTTGAGACAACTGGGATAATCGCTTCTCAAGCTGTGTCATGCCGCAAGTGTGCCCAATTTTGCGTCCATACTAGCTGTCAGATTCCGGTAGAGCGTTTTTCTTCACAGAGCATTGCAGTCTCATACACTAGAGAAGGAGTGCTAGGATGTGCTGTAAGCTAGCAGTTCGTAAAAGCACCTGCTCAACGTCACGTCTGTTCGTACTCACCAAGGTCTTTTCGTGGGGTTTGCTTGTGCATAAGCGAGGATGCCACCCTCTCGTCCCAATACCGCTGTAACAGATTCAATCTTGTAAGTTCTCGCACTGTCGACCTCCGGGGGATCGTACCAATGTTGTGGCTCTTCCGTCTTGACTTAGATACTACAAATGATCGAAAAGAGAAGCATATCCTTGAGGCTTTCTCGCCTGATTCCTTGAGGGACCGTCGCACCAATGATGCCTTCCGGAGCAAGTGCAAGACGCTCAGAACTCCAGTGGATTCATTTCCACTCGATCTCTTTGCTGATGGCACTACTCGGTTCTGATGTATCATATGCATGCAATTTTACGACTACTTCGATCTTAAATGCATCGAGTTCTAGACTGCTATCCGTATTACTGTACCTAGACGCATATTTCCAGTACTTTCGCTCACAAAGGACTCATTGTACAGTAACAGTATCTGCAGAGGTCTTTTCCAAGTTGTCCAAAATTTGCCCTGAAGTCATGAAAATTCCTAGGTGTTAGTGAGGGATTTTGATTGATCATCGATTTTGGTTTCCCGTCGCCCTCACCTTTTTTTGAATGAATACGATATGACCTGGAGATTTCTCGAATCGAATCATTGCTGCCATCTAAACAACATGACGCGACGCGCATTGAATCAGATAAAGGGCAAGTATGAGAAGCAATCATAAGATGACGAAACACCGGGCGGATGATCCGTTTATGCTAATTCTCACTTCACTCGACTGCAGTGATCAATTATACAAACTAACACTAACATGAATGACCCCCTCTATTGACAACTCTATTGACAAGACAAGGAATCATTGAAATCATACAGCTTCAGCGAGCCTGGCGGGATTTTTCTTATGGGGACGCGAATATACTGAGATGACATGGCGTGCGGAAGAACTCTCGATGGGCAGAGCACAAAATGCTATATTAGATGAATAAGTACGAGGAACACGGTAGATCAAAAGCACTTTCTTTGATAAATGGTCGCGTGGCTTGTTGCAGCCACGGCAGTTGCACAATCAATTCTTCTGCTCTTCTGCTGTCACCACAAGCAGCAGCTTCGACAAGATATGACGAAGCGCTCCATCGACAGCTTTTTCAGCGCAAAGCCCATCAAAAAAGCCAAGGCAGAAGAAGTAGTTCCAATAGATTCTGACATTCAGTATGAAAACCATTCATCATACCCCATTCCTTTGCCCTCAGCACTCCCTTTCAGTCTCACCACGACAGACGCAGGCCGTGCCATCAACGACTTGACCAATCTCGAGATACAACATCACCAACCTTTCATACCCTACAGCAATGCATCTCAGTTGTTTGACTTTTTGAGAGCGGAGTTTTGCTGGTATAGAGTCACGTACCAGGTCCGCGGCATGACCATCAATACACCACGCTATACCTCTGTCTTTGGCCTCGATGAAACGCATGTGTTTGCTGCCACGGATTCTCGCGCCGTACTCGACGCCAAAACAGGCCGCGCACCACTCAAGAGACTCAAATGTCAGCCGCGCCCGATTCCAGGCTGCTTGAAGGAACTACAAAGATGCGTGGAGCGCAGTTGCGGCAAAGGTACAAAATTCAATTTTTGTCTCCTAAATTACTACCAAAACGGCAGCGACTCCATTTCATACCACTCGGACGATGAATCCTTTCTCGGACCGGATCCGACCATTGCTTCTCTATCACTAGGCCATGCGCGCGATTTCCACATGAGGTTGAAAGCGGACCACGCCATCACGTGGAAAACGAGCCTGAAGAATGGCGATATGGTCGTCATGGCAGGACCCACGCAAGCGAAATGGGACCACGCAGTGCCGAAACGAAAAGGCAAACAAGAAATCACAGGCCGCATCAACATCACGTTTAGAAAGGCAGTCGTTCCGTATGGCACGGAAAACTATTACCGCTATAATGTCCACGATGGCCCGTATTACCGCTGGGACCCGCAACAACGGACCATGGTACTGGGATCGTCATTCTCCAAGGTGACGCCTTTATCGAGTCGGGAGATTGCACCGTCCTTGGACTCTGAACAAAGCTTTGATGTCGAAGAAGCAATCAGATTGATTGACAAGGCGACAGACCGCAGAAAACTCGGGGCTCTTGAAGAGGATGATGGTGACTCTACACTCAAGGCGGAACCTCATCTTAACGCTGCAAAACAGGCTCTGGATGGTTGAACTCAATCATAGCGGTTCCAACGCAAATTCATGTCATTGCAAATCATGCAGTCGAAGCAGCAGACAGAGAACACAGAGCAAGCAAGATGTCCCTCATACATGATTCATTGGTCCGGTACATGCCACCGTGCTAGGGGGTCTTGATTGATGCCCATATAGAAAGGCTACAATAAATTCTTGCCAGACTAAGGGCAATGACTAAAGCTACAAGTCGTCGCTATCTAAAATTACAATTACGCGAAAGCGCCTTCCTTAAAAGGCAAAATTGCGTCTCCAGGACGGCTTGATGGATAGTGGTACAGAAAAGAATGTTGTCAGGTCCACCGAAAAGGCTCGGCTGCTCTGAATATCGATTGGCTTTCACAATCACAGGTCACCTCTGAAACTGTGTATTGAGCATTTTGAGAATCTTGGGGACACTAAAGTGCACGTATTCCAGGTCGAGTAGATGAACATTGTTTTGTTGCATCTCCAAAAGATCATCGAGCTTGAGATCTAGTTCAAGAAGCCCACGATCTCGGCCTTTATAATGTAATGAAATCACAAAAGTACCCGGTATAGGAGAACTAATGTTGAAGAAGATGTTGAGACGGCGATCCTCTGGGACATTCGACTCCGCTATAATACCTCGTTGCTCGAGCTCGGCGTGAGTATATCTGTAAGGCCCAAGCAAGAGCTTGCCAGCTTTCTTTTGCTTGCCGCTAATGGCGATGACACCAATGCCCCGATTCGTCTCTGACCCTTTCGTCACACTAGACTGGCCTCGTACGTTAAGTAAATATGCCCTATAGGTGTCGAGCTGCCCCTTCAGATATTCATTATGATCGCATATGGTCTTATAGACTGAATGCAGGGATTTCGCCTCTAGTATCACTTTTTCACGAACGGAACCGAGATGTAGAAGCTCTTGTTCGACTTCATCTGTTAGCGGATTATGACGATCGTTTGTATCGATGAGATTCTGATCCCCAAGGTCTCGAATCATCTCAAGCGCCTTTAATCCCCTACGTACGATCGCGGCATCCTTGACAGTTGCTGCATAATGTGCAATCTGTGCAAGATTTAGAGGAGGTTTGCATAGTGGCAAATCTTGAGGGATGGATCTAAGGATCTGGACAAAGATTGATTTCGTTTCCATAAACATGATGTCCTGTTTCGTGATGTCAAGGGTTTGTGTAATGTCAGCGATTGGTGTCTCCCATCTACTAAATAGGGGTATTTCGATTGTTTTGTTCTCAGATCTGAGCACTTGCGATGGAGCCTGTCCAACCTCACGAACGAGGATACGTAAGTGGCTTTTTGGATCAGGTGCGAGGATTGAAAGATGTTTCTCAAGCAATGCATGCATGCTAGAGACTTCATTGAGCGTAATTTCCAAAATGAGATCCTTCTTTGACAAAGCAATATATTGGTCCATTTCGAGTGTCTCATAAAAATCTGCAACCTCACACAAGTCGTTGAGAAATTTGTTGATTCGCTTGGTATTGTTGTCAATGAAAGGTTGGAGAGGCGTAATATATGGCTCTTTGTTGTGTGTAGGCTTGTTGACAAGATTCTGTAATAATTTTGCAATGAGAGTGAGTGTGCGACGGGGCGCTTCGCCAGGAACTCCATCCACCAACATATAGCCCGAGGGGGTTACAATGGCAGGATTGATGAAGCGCAAGAAGAAAAATGCACCGATCAAGGAACATATGGTTTGATCCGTTGCTTCAGGGAATTTTCGCTTAGTGAGATGTTTGATCTGTTTACAAATCCAGCGTATTCCGTACGGAATATTATTCAGGTTGTCGATAATTGTGGTAAGAAAAGCATTAGCAACTTCCATGAGCATGACATAACGAGGAGTCATCACTGCAATCACATCCGGGTTCGTGCTGATTACCTCTGGAGGAACACTTCTTGGCATATTGGCAGGTTCTTTTCCAGTGTCTAAGACCACTTGATTGACCATGTGCTCATAAACTTTCAATGGATTGATCTCCAGATCGAGGTCTTCGTGCTCGATCAGCCTGTTGATGCGTTCGGATAGTACTAGCTTTAGATATTGTTGTCCAGGACCTCGACGCGTATATGTGGTCATCATTCGAGAGACTGGAGTATTTGCGCGTAGCAGATTGTTATGCTTTGTAGCGTTTTCAAATTGAGTTGAGAGTACAGCTTGAAACATGGTCAATAATAGATTTTCCTCACGAGATTCGTACTGATTGCCGTAAATCGTAAACATCACGGTCTGCAGCAGAGAGTCGATTTCTCCCAGAGTCACTAGACGCGTCAAGTTGGCGATATGTCTGGGTTCTGCCTGCAGTAGACAAAAGAGATTGCCATATTGCTTATCCATTAGAATCCCATAATTTCTTCGTTGCGCAAGAGCAAATTACCTGTATTTTTCGATCGTCTGGATACCCGCCTGCAGAACCTTCGTATTCTTCATCAAGGTGATTGGCAATTTCAGTCTGCTGTTGAGACGTTAGCAGGCAGGCTTGGCATGGAAGTTTTTGCGGTACCTCATCCAGCGCCATACGATTCTGTATCAACAAGGCAATTCGTGAGTCGAGATATCGTACATCGCGTTCCAGAACAAAGTTCTTTTTCGACTGAGAGGAGATGCTGGCTTTAAGCTTCCTCAGCTTTCGTTGCGCTATAAGAGTTTAGACTTATTTTCTCACTACTTGCCAAAACCTTGACTGACCTCGCGAAAGGTCATCCTCTACATCATCGTCCTCCTGAGCAGCGACCATAGAATACTAAAAAGGGGTGAGTGAATCTCTTGGGAGCTGATTATAGGCGACGGACCATGACATTGATGCTCTGCCTTTTGCTCGTGCGCGACCCATGAGAAGATTGGGAGTAGCGTCTCGACATGATAATCGAAGCGCAGGAGCGCCTTGTACCAAGGAAGAAGCAGGCACAAGGCCGTCAGACAAGTCGTCAGACTCTAGGGATATTAAGGGAAGCGCCTAGCTCGGCAAACCAGGGTAAGCTCAGGAGCGATCTACTTGGTTGGCAGCTTGGCAGTTGGGGTGCCCACAGCGGCTAAACGACGAAGCGACAACACCTTTTGTGTGAAACGGGGATTCGCGGCTTCACCCGCAGAAACTTTTCTGCCTCAAAGTCATTCTGCTACAAAACGGCCGCTGCTCTTCTCTTATGATTATGATTACATACTTGCAATAGATCTAAGCTTCTGCTTCCTGCTCCAGCTGCACGGCCAATACAGATGCTACCAGAACAAACAAGAAGCATCATGCAGCTTGAATCGCGCCGTCTTGCCCATCTGCGGAATCTTAGTGGCTGACGACGTGTTTATTGACCACGTTTGAAGTGAAACAGTGATCTGCACGCCCATTGTAAGCCCAGCATCTATTTGACAATCGACATGTCCTGCTTGGCCAGATGGTTGCTGTAGATCTCAGACAGATTGTACTTCCGCAGCTGTTCCCAGTCACGGACAACGCTGACTCCCAGATACCCTTTGATCACCTCAATCATGACCAAAACATCATAATTTTTCAAGTCAACAGAATGGTTGCCGTTGTTGGTAATTGCTGCAGCGACCTCTGGAATCACAATGTCGCGATTAAGGACATTATGATTTCTGAAAGTAGGCTCGATTTTATAAGTGAGTGTTTTCCCACCAAAGTCATTAGCAAGCATCTTCTCCAGACATTGTTGTAAGCCACCTAGAGACGAGTCTGCCGAATAACGTATAGGTGTCAATCTGCGGAGGAAGCGGCCTCCTAACTTTCGCTGAGGCTCCGCTTGAGCTTCGATGCACAGGTCATGCACGAGCTGTACTGGGTCTATGCTTTTGGCTGTACGAATAAAGAGAACACATTCTGTCAGGGTCTTCAAAGCTGTAAATAATGTCTCTTTCGAGGTCTTCTTGGCTTTCATTGCCCCCAGTTCTGTGGCGATAGAATCTTCAATATCGGCTTTCTTTGATGCTTCTTTGTCCGCTGCCACGGTCTCTTCCGTGGCCTCTGAACGTATATCGTGACGCTCTGCAAAGTCGTTGAACATGTCTAAGGCATCTTTGGTTGCTACTTGTTCCTTGCCTCGAACGCATGTAAGAAAGATGCCTACTGAAAAAGGTGTCAATTGGTTCGCAGGATCTTGTTGCCAATTTTTTCGTGCCTTGTTATCAGACTTGGTAGCCTCATGCTTCCGTTTTTCAGGCATCCGTCTAGCACTATACAGCTCACCTTTGAAGACACGAGTGTTGACCGGTAAGAACCAAAAATTGGTATGTCGGAGGTTCCGAGAAAGGGTCTCCACAAATGCATGGCTGAAAGCATGATGTACGTGGAATAAAAGGCTTAAGCTTAAGCGTATCAGTTCATGGTCCTCGAGTCAGGCATTGTATAGATTCCCATGATGAGCAGTTTGCTGAATTCTGACCTCCTGTAGTCTTTTCGGGACCCTTTCAATACCCTGGTTCGTGGCAGAGACAATTCAAAGGAGGTCGAATCGACAACCATGCATTGTCTTGTTAAGCAACGCATGCTACACAATGCATAAAGGAGTACAATGTGGAACACCTTGACCTGCCAGAATGTCTCAAGGTGATAAGCACAGACTCGTCAATTACGCTTTAGGTTATATTGCGGCATGTACCTGAAAAACTTGCCACTTTACATCCCTCCTGAAGGAACAACGACGCGCGACACGATCAGACTTGTCACTCCTTAAAGGTGCTGAACATGTCTCAGACCGACGAGGCTATTCTTTACGATTAGTGAGAACTCTGCTGGAATCTTTTGCGGCCAAGTCTCAGTGGTATCAGATCGTCCGGGAGCGTGTAGGATAAAAGATGACTTATGGCAGTAATCCGCGAGCTCGATGGAGTTGTGGAGGACAATCATTTTCTTCGACCCTGCATTCTATTCGAGAGGCAGAACACCCGACGGCCAGCAACCAGGAAAGGGACTGCCACATGCCATTCTTTCAGGCGTCAAGACCCACCTCATTTGTGCTTCCAGAAGGCTACACCATCGCCAAAATCCGACGGGATTCCACATCCAGTAGTCTGCTGAACTGGGACGAATTCGACATTTTTGCCTTGCCCAATTCTGCCAGTCGTACTACAGTCAACTTCTCAAGCCGGCTGCAGAAGCCATCTCCACTCTGCCAACAACTCGACCCAAAGTATCGGTCGAAATGCGAGTTGAGCGGACCACATAGCCAATCCTCCAACGTCAATCAAGAACAACAGAGCTCTGACTCTGGGTCCACGGTGTCTGTCGCTACAGCGGACAAGAGGATCAAGTACAATAATGATGATCAAAACAGCGATTGCTGCTGCGACATATTCGACTTCTTCGCTAGATGCTTCCCTAGAGCTCGCCACAAACGCTCATCCATCGTTACAATCCAGAATGCTGGAAATTCTGTTCCCGCAAATCTGGCTTTCCAGCAAGCAGTTGTGTCTGGAGAGGAAGTGTCTGTTGTCTAGAGCCATGCACTGTAGCTTCGAGATTCTCCTGAGATACCCACGTATTGTTCAAAACAAGAGTGCGGCCTCACTCTCATGGTTGTCGTCAAGTTTCGATAAAAGCGTTGAATTCTACATAATTCCAACCCGTGCTACGAATTCTCATTACACTGAACGTACTGAAACTGTATCGTGGCTTGTACACGAATCTGCCAGAAAGTGAATGAGGTTCTCTTGTCAGTTCTAGGCTGTCTCTCGTTGTCCTCTGAGCTGTGATCGATTCATGTCCATATTTTCAGGTGCAACGTTTCAGCAACCAGAGAGATAATCTACATAAACGACAAGCGAATCTTCATAGAGCAGTACATTACGGAGTATTTCGTCAAGCGTTCTCGCTTCATCTAGCATTTATGCCCATTTGACCGTCGCCGACCTGATTATCGTTCACGATGAAGACTGATCTGTACCAGTACGGATCAAGTCACAAGAGACTGGAATATTCCCGATGATTCTGGCTATGAATATACTTACAATGTGCGCCCTCTCGTGAGCAACTACTACATGCTCGTTTGCTCTAGAAACTTGGCAGATTTAATTTAATTTATTGGTTCGAGTGAACTCGCCACTTCCAAGGTCCGAAAACTTTTGTGAACCTCTTTCTTCGCTGCCATATTTCCAGTTGCATTGAACGCCTGTCGCCCATAGTAGTACACGGTCATGTCTTTACATTCTACCTCTCAAAAAGAAATCTCGGCACGTTCAAAACATGCTGGAGATTCTTCTTCTTGTGTACTCTATCCAGTATGAGATTTGTACTAACACACCGTACTCAAGCGCCGATCAGGATTTGCTTCGTACCAGAGTCCGCATGAAATGATACAGAACATCCTCCCATTCTCGACTCAGCAGGCTCGTTTTCTTTGGCTCATATGTGATTTACAAGAGTGAAAGATGTCCTGTCACTTGGTTGATGATACTTTTAGGTCCAGGACCTGATCCACAAATTAGCGTCTGCGATGACCATATTCAATCTTGGAACAAGACTTGCCGATTCCGAGAACTGTAGCAGATCCAGCAGCGATTTGTGTTCTGCCTGCATCATGAATAATCTCAGCGACAATTCCAAGACTAATGGCTGTTGCCTGAAGCAAGAGCATGTCATCCTCAGACACACACTTGAGTGCAATCTTGGCTTGACCATGTCTTTCCCATGTCAATACCGACTGAATTTTCAAGCTTGTCAGCATTTTTCGCACCAAAATTTCTTGATGCTGGCTTACCTTTGGCATATGTTGTTTTGCTCGTTTGTAACATGCGAGTGTAGCGTGCCCGCATTGAGCCGCAATTTTACCTTTACCCATACTAAGATCTGTACGAACCACGAGAACTAACTTATGTTCTTCACTAGACTCTGGCAGGGGGGTGCTTGGTACTGGATTGTCATCCTCGGAAGCATCTTCATCATCAGATGCTATCAAGCCCGCATCCTTGCTCGACTCCGAGTAATTATTGCTGATATTGGAAGTGACAGACAAGTAATTGGCCACATAGTAGCCTGTGAAACCTGATAAAAGTGCCGTGGCAGCTGTGATTGATCAGCTGAGATGATCATTTTATGCAATTTTTCATCGACTAACCAACGGCACTCCAAAAGGGCGGTTGCTCGTACATTGTGCTATCTGATATTGGACGCTATACCGCAGGCTAGGACAGCACGCTTACGACGAAAATGGTGCTCACAGTATCTGAATCAATACATACGCATGCGAAGAGTGATTGATCGGAGCAAGTTTAGCCGACTGTAACAAAATTCCATCTAGCGAGCCTGAGCTTAACGTACAAGATAATGAGCTCGCGTGACAGCACACTTCCGAGGACAACGCTGTTCCTTATCACAGCGGAAAAGTGACCTATAACGTGTCTTGTATAGAGACTTCTCTGCCTTCTTGTCACGTGCTCATCCTCACATGCTGTTTTAGTCTTTGAATCGACCGCCACAGAAGACTCGGCTCTGACTAGGGTACTTGTACACATACCCAGTACACCGGACACCAGATCGGGTAGAGGAAATACGGATGCCTAATGCGGTAGATACAGCTTACCAGGACTCCAGTCAGTTCAAGCGGTGGACGTTGACCGCTGAACAATTGGAGGAACGACGATCAGCCACCAACAAGAATGTCATCAAGACTATTCTTGACAACCTCGTAGAAGAGGCAGAACTAAAGGGCGAAACGATGGAGACGCCCCATTTTCCGAGCTGGCAAGAGGAACTTCTAATTGTCAATTACTATGCTGCAAAGGTCTACGACACCGGTGCAGTCTTCGGCTTACCGTCACACTTGAAAGCAACCGCTGCTGCATACATAAGGAGATTTTATTTGAGCAAGTCTGCAATGCAATATCATCCTAAAAACATCATGATCACGAGTCTTTTTTTGGCCACAAAGACTTGTGAACATCATATTGATCTAGATGTTTTCGTCGCCAAATTGCCCAAGCAGACGAAGGAATCGGTTTTGGAACATGAATTTCTCATTTCCAGTACAATACAGTTCGATTTCATGCACTGGAGTGCATACCGTCCATTGTATGGCTTTGTCCTTGATATGGAGGGCACTGCAGATGTAGATGAGGAAGATCAAGCGTTGCGGAAAGCGAGAATCAACCAAACCAATAAGCTACACGATACAGCCAAGTCATTGATCAATGCTTGTATTTGGTCTGACCTGTCATTCTTATACAGTCCGTCTCTCTTGGCTCTGGGTGCCATGTATCACGCCGATTCGAGCTTGACGACAAGTTACTTGGAACGAAAAGAGCTTTCGAAACTTTTACCCAAAATCAAGGCAGTGACCAAGGAAATGGCAAGCGTTTCGCTTTCCAAGTTCGACAATCCCGATACGATGGCAAAGGTCAAGGCGGCAGATAAGAAATTATTTTATTCTCGCGATCCTGCCATGAAGCCAGATTCTAAACTTTATAAAAAGCGTCAAGACTGCACGGAGCAGGAAGAAAGTGCTAAACGTCAGAAGAAGGGAGTTGCAGCACGAGAGTCTCAAGAAAAATTCGGGGCTGTGTTGTCTTGATCAAATGTTTGGCAGTGAGGCTTCACTATCACTTCAACGAATGTCAGATGTGCAAATCGTCTGTAGACTACTGAGGGCCGCAGCCCGAATTCAGTGCTTGATCTTTTAGCCGAGATTTGCCCTGTTTGGAGCTCAGACTGCCTGATTCGGGTGCTCACAAAGCGCAACTCTAGAAGTGACCCTTATGGTTGCAGTGCGCGACTGGATCCGAATAAGGCAGGCAGGCACATTCTGTTCATACGGCCGCTTGCTATGCTTTCGCGTGTTCAAACTCTAGCGGTTTTCGCTGTCTTGGCTCTGTGCTCAATCCTGGTCGGCACAGTCTTCTTGATACCTCAAGTATCAACCTTAAGCGACCTGAGGGCGGCTTGGGAACGTTACAATCCTTCTGTCAAATACGCCGCAGTGGGAGCTTCCGATGCGCTCTTCAATAGCACGACTGGTGTGGTGGAAAACACTGGGTGAAACCATATTTCACTCAGACGATTTATGATGATTGGACAGTATTGTTGGCTCTCTGCTTCACGATCGCGTTATTGTGTCCTTCAGAAATCCCGTCGCTAATCAAGATCACTGCCGCATGT
Organism: Taphrina populina JCM 22190; assembly: GCA_000836195.1. NCBI lineage: Eukaryota > Fungi > Ascomycota > Taphrinomycetes > Taphrinales > Taphrinaceae > Taphrina > Taphrina populina. The sequence goes on from DF820134.1 coordinate 12,600, forward strand.
TGGTACCACTTCTATGTGTTGGCCGAGTCCTGCCCAGTTGCTGCTGTTTGGACGAGCCGATACCGAGCAGCATCGGTCCATGATGAAAGAAATGGTGACGGGCCGATGCTATATAGTGCCAACGAATGATGATCAATCTATACGTGCTAGGCTGAATCGATCAAGAGTATTTGCTGCTATTGTGGCAAAATCGCGTGAAGGTGAAAATTACGCGCTGCGCGTTGCCGTTCTCCACCATTCGTTGTGCGCGTTTTGCTCTCTTCAAATCTTGTTGCTCAATGAATTGGAAAGAAAAACACACACATCTCGAAGCTTGTAACTGTAGTTATCACCCTTGTCCCTCCTACTTCCGCACGGCTCTTGTGACTGTCTATCAGTGTCGTAAATCATGGCGGATCAGCAGACAGAGCAGACGCAAGAAACACAAGAGGGTCATGAATATTCTATGTACGACCATTCATTCGACATCTCTTCGACATTCGCAAGATTTGTCTCTACCACCAACGTGCAACGCTTCGAGACTTTGACTATACGGAGACGTGATGCGGGCCATGTATACACTTTCGGACGCCACAAATCATGCGACTACATATTACCTGGCAACAGGTTCTCCAACATACACTTCAAAGTCTGGGAACAAGAAACAGATACCTCTCGCTACGGTGAGTATAGCAGTGTCGTTTTGGTAGAGGACGCATCGACAAATGGCACATATCTGAATCAAGCAAGAATCGGAAAAGGCCAAAGGACCGTACTCACCAACGGGGATGAATTGGCAGCAGGTGTGGGAGTTGCTGCTGACGAAGTGCGCTACCTAATTCAGCTGCCTCAACAGAGCAGGACGGTTATTTCCAAAAATATGAGTGCTGAAGCCTCGGCATGTATGCAAAAGTATGAAATTCGTCAAGTTCTGGGTTCTGGTGCATTCGCGACCGTTCGTGCTGCCATAGGTAGAGCGACAGGAACAAAGTATGCGGTGAAAATACTGAATCAGAGGAAATTGGCAATCACCAATGCCAACTCCAAGGCCACGGAGTTGTTTAAGAGAGAAATTGAGATTCTACAGTCAACGCGCCATCCAAATATCGTGCAATATGTGGATATGTGGGCGGATGACACGGAAATCTACCTTGTGTTGGAGTATCTGCCCGGCGGGGACCTCATGGACTATATCATGCGCAGGGGGAAGCTCACCGAGTACGAGACCGCGAAGATCATGGAACAAGTACTTGATGCCCTGGTATACTGTCACGACATCGGCATAGCGCATCGTGATATCAAGCCCGAGAATATTCTGCTCACGAAAGACGAACCGCCTCGTGCGAAACTGACAGATTTCGGGTTAGCCAAGATGGTCGAGCCTGGATCGTTTTTGAAAACATTCTGTGGCACACTCACATATGTTGCTCCTGAAGTCATCTCTCTATATGGCCGCATCGCTGGCGCTTACTCGACTGCTGTGGATATGTGGTCAGTCGGGTGTGTTACTTTCATCATGGTGGCCGGAACGATGCCTTTTGTGGCAGAAGGCCAAGAAGCAATGATGCAGGCCATTCAGAATGGAAATTACGACGACGCTGTACTCGAGGAAATTGAGCTCAGTGGTGCGGGCCTTGATTTTATCGAGAGCCTCCTGCGTGTCAATCCTGCGTCGAGAATGACTGGAGAGGATGCATTGCGCCATCCTTGGTTGACCAGCATAGAGAGGGAACACAACCAAGGGCAAGGAGGTTGGGACGGGTGTGAAGAGGAGGAACACATGGATCATGATTCTCAAGTGAGCGGAGCGGAGGAAGTAAGACGACTCGAAGTCAGAGGTACATCAAGTGATGAGGCCTTCACATTTGATAAAACAACTCCACCAAATGCACGTACTAATGGATATGGTTTGCGTGGCGATGAAAGCTCAAACAATTGGGGTTCTACTGCTAATAATGGGCATCGAGCATCATCCGACGAGCAGCGCAACGATGGGACTCGGGCGATTGCAAACAGCGGATCACAAGGTGCAGACTGGGATGCATCGCACTTTAGCGACAACTCTTCCATCAATTTCCTGGGATCGTCCCAATACGTTTCTGCCTCTTCGCAAATCCAGGCTGCCGATTCAAATGCTACCATTACACCTCAGCGTCTCAAGCGCATGCAGGACATGGCACCACCCCAACCTCATTTCTGGGACAAAGTCAAGAATCCAGCGCACACTGAACGCTTGTATAGTTCCGAGCCGGCATTTAGGCATTCGTAGCTTTGTCCATAGATGAGAGCGTTTAGGCACCTGATTTACTACATTTACCATTTCGTGAGCCATTCATCCGCCTTATCATGTTGGCGAGGCACGTCTCTTTCATGCTCATTGATCATTTCTCCAGTTCCTCTTTTCTAAATGAACAATCCTCGTCAGCTCTTCTATTTTGTGTTTTTATACAAGGGCTCTTTACGTCTCTCAGAACTGTTTCCAAGGGTTTTTTAGTGGTGTGAACGTAGGCAATACAGTACTCTCCATCATGACTAACGCTACATTGAAAATCCAAAGGGATGGCATCAGACACCCATAATTCAGGTGCACCGGAGCGCGTCGTATGAACCGTGCAATCTTTCCATGATGCGGGATACGGACGACTCGCTTTCCATGCCGCTTCCTTCAACGTCCACCTAACCCAATCAATTATTCCCTTCCTCCAATGACACACAAACCATTTACCTCGTGCATAAGAACTGGAGTCGGTTCCGTGCCGGCAAGGCTCGATAATCTTTCATTTCAAGGGTCGTCAAGATGCGTCTTGGAAGTGATTCAGCATAACGTTTATTCTTGCTCAATAGAGCTTGCACACGCGGCACGTGAAGAATATCTACACCGACTCTATACATTCGTCCAGTCTCCGAGATGCAGACAAAATTGAGGTTGTGACATGTGGAGAAGCGTGAAAGATTGTTTCAGCGAGTAGTAATCAAGTTTTCATTTTCGTGGTGGCAAAAAAAGTCAGACGAGCGTCCTCTAATGAAATCAGATCCCTCTGCTACTACTCACATGACAACATTATATATTTACTCGAGGTCGTGAAAAGCATCATTTTAATTTACAAAAATTATACGACTACTCCAATGAGAATCAAAGTCGCTTCTTGTACGGATCGCGAGGATCATTGTGTCGACCAAGAGCTATAACATCGTCCGGTGTGGGTATCATTGATTGTGCAGATCGTTTCGTTGGAACAATTGCTGGCGCCACCGCAGTGGGTGTAGCCTGTCTAGAAAGGGTTTGGGCTGGGGGTCCCACTGTCGATGAAGCGTCTCTCGGGGACAAATCCAAATCTCTGATCAATTGCAGAAATTCGGGAATTTTAAAACTAATGCCACCTTGCATTGCACTCGCCGGTGGGAGGTCGCGTAGTAGATTCATGAGTCTGAAGTGTATCGGTGGTGGGGGTGGAGGAATGGTTTTAGGCGGAGGCAGTGGACTGGAATTCCTTTGATACTCTGACAAGAGTGGCGGCACAAAGCCCGGAGCACTAGGAATGGGTAGACCTTGACCTGGAGTAGGAGGGAATGCTAGTGGATGTGGTGGTGGCAGTCTAGGGAATGGCGGTGGTGGGATTGTGCCAGGCGCTGGTATAGGCAGCATGTTCAAGCCAATGTCCCGTCGTGCGATTGGATTGCAACCAAGGTAGGAGAAACGACGACCAAAGATTGCTAACGGCTTCGTGGCATTGTCTGCTTCAACGATTCTGCTGGCCAATTTCTGAGCAGACGTCAAGTCCCCAAACATGCTCTCATACTGATACCACCGGGCAAACAATGGTCGAGCCTTGACAGAGTCCATCTTTGCCGTGGTCTGTTCAAACAGCGCGCGAGCGTTCTTGTCGTCTCGGATCTCGAGTAAGAAGGAGAGATATGCCAGAATGTAATCCACATTGTCAGGGAATATTTTTAGCCCGCGAGTAAAAATCCTCACGGGAATCGGCACACCGACTTTGCCATCCTTCTCTGTTGGCCGGGCATCATCGTACTGGTGCTCCATAAGAGCGGATGCAACATATATCTGCCACGAAATATGTGGAGAGCGAATACTGTTTGCAAAGCTCAGTCGTGCTGCTTTGATACCCTCCATACGGCGCAAGGCCCGCATGTACATGATAGCAGCCACAGTACCTTCTTCAGAAAGTACCTTCATTTTGGCATCGCGTTCGTCCTCAAATTTCTTGACTTGAGCAAGCAAAGCTCTTGGTACTTTACCATTAGCATGAGCATCGGTTCCCGGCACAATTGCTGCTTCAGAATCAGATTCAGAGTCAGAACTGGAGTCTGAATCAGACTGATTTTGCTTGACCTCTGGAGCATCTTTCGTGGCTTCGGCGTTTGCTGTAGCAATCAATTCTGCGTACTTCGCTTCCATTTTTTTGATCTCGGCTTCGTTGTCAGCCAATAAAGTGTCAAATGTCTGCTTGACATTCTCATTGCGTTGTGCAAGTTCTTCCATTTCAGCATAGGCAAAGCTCAATAACCAACTCGACGGATTTGCAGCCAGACCTTCCTTTAGAGTCACGCTAGGTTTTGTTTGAGTGGCCTCTTGCACATTTTCCATCTCGGAAAGCGACTCGTAATAGCTGGCAGCATCATACCACATCTCGGGAACGAATCTGCAGAGCATTAGACATTGCTTATAAGCGTATTTCACACGATTTCTCAATTGCGTCTGGTCTTCGAGCTCGAGAGGATCACTCTTCTCGTGAGCAATCCATTTCTTCCATCCGGCCAAGTACAGTTGTTCTTCAGCTGATCCACGAGTTGTACGTATAGGCAATTTGCGTGCTCGAATTGTTTGCAGAATGGGACTGAGTTCTTTCATGGTCGCTCTTGCTGTCATATAAGCTGGACTCTTTTCGTTCAAAAATTTCCGGGCCTGATAACCAGTTAGTATATCTCTGCAGCAAGTAGATCTGACGCACTGTCTGCTTATTGATGCCATTTTCGAACGTATTGTACTCTTTCCAAATCGTTTCCACATTGCTCAGAGGCGTGACGATAGCGCGCTGGTACACTTTTCGCAACTGATCGTTTCGCTGTTGTTCCTCCCAGCTGCTGGTCGCCGGAGCGGATTTCAGAAATATCAGATAATCTGTCCATATGGGACCTGATTCAAGATCAATACCAACGTGCTGTAGAACAAATTCATATGCTTGAGAAATCACACTGCGAGCTGAGGGTCCGCCAGTAGATAAAGGATGCGTCCTTCTTATATAATCAAGATAGTAATTCCAAATATCTAAGTGAAGTGATGTCATCAAAGCACGATTGAATATTGCTTCCACACGATTCAGCTCGTTCTCAGATGCCTCCATCTCAGCATACTGCCTCCACAGATAAGCCTGTTTCGATCAGCGAACGAGCTAGCATTATGCCACGGACCGTCTTACTGATGATGGTAGGACCTTGAGTAGCCGCTCAAAGACCTGGCGAACCTCGTCAACATTGGACTTACTCTGATAATATTGGATCAAATCTTCGTAGGCCGAGAAGTCCAGCGGGTCATCTGCGATTCGATCCTCAAGCAGGCCAGCAACATCATTCGGGAGTCTGACACGACGAGGCGCAGACATTCCGTATTTGTCCGTACTCGTACGATCCGATACTGCAACGACCCCAGGAGTCAATAGCAGCCTGCGCGACAGAGAACTGTTAGTCCTCTGAAACAAAAATCTACAGATGAATAGCAACGGCTTGAAATGAAGTGGCTAGCTGCGAGTGGCGCTTGGTTTTCGAATGCGACACGATCAAAGTACACTGAACGTATAAACTCGATTAAAGTGGTTGCAGAGGCTACACAAAGTGCTAGGGACGATAAAGACACAATCTTGGGTAACTTGTGCAACCATGATGTTAGATTTATCGTGTCAAAATTTGAGGCCATGGAGAAGCAGGAAATCATAAAGTAGCTCTGTATGGATTATTTAGTGGATGAATTCTCTGCATCCACAAAAGAAAATTGTTGAGTGTTCTCAGATGTATAGTTGACGAGACACATAAAATCATTGCTGAGCCGACCGTTTCGATGCTCCACCCTGAAATTAGTCTCACGAGCTTTGTAAAGCTTTAATAGAAGCTCCCTCATCTTGGCACCAGAGCAGACTATGAATCTTGCATCCGCTTTGCCCAACCAACGAGCGCTCATTGCGGCCTTGACTTCACACTCATCGGACAAGAAGGGTGGATCGATGATGAGTCGATCAAAGGTACCTTTGAGTTCCGGCGGAAGCTGGAAAGGGTGGTTGTAGTCGTACTTCACAAATTGCTTTCCGCCCAAGACTTCAAAGCGAGTATCATACTCAAATAGCCAAGCGTCTTGCGCATGTTGCGCAACTAACTTCGGATAGACGCTAGGAGCACACAGTACCCCGATCCTCAGAGGCTTACCTGATGTAACGTTCCCACCCAGGAGTTCTGCTGCTAAAGAGCTTGCAGTCTCCGAGCTATACCAGAATTGGGACAACTGCCAATCCTCAGCAAAGAGGTCAATATCAGGCAAATCTTCCATTGCTTCTGCTTTTGTGTCATGCGCCAGCTTGTCTGTTTTGTCAAGTACATCGAAACGAGCCTGTGCTTTTGCTTGAAGAGCGGAAAATCTTGCTTTCTCCGTTTCTTGGGCACTTTTAAATTCTGCTAGAGCTTTCAGAGTATCCTCTGGTAAAGAGAACTCATCGTCATCATTCTCAATCATCTTCATCTGAAATTCGCCAAAGTTTTTGTGTACTATCGATCAATCTGATAATATTGACTACAGATCACCACATCCTTGCTTCTCGGAGTGATCGTTACCGTCACTCAGGTCAACGCTAACCAGAACAAAGACAAGTGCAGATATGGGAAAGATGTTCTGGCCCCGCTGGAACGTAGCTATCAAGATTAAAATCAGGACCGGGATAAGTAAGCCAAAGTCAGCTCTTTGAACCAAGTAGTAATTTGAAAAGGACTCGATCGGTGCCTCATTAGCAGCCACAGAGAATTGTATTGCGGCGAAAATGCGTATGGCAACTGATTTCGCTTTGCTCGTTTTCTGAATGAGCTTATGTCAGAGGAGCTCATCGGTCACGAATTTTGTGACTTTTGCAACGAGCCCAGTTTGCCCCGATCGCCGCCCTCACAAGACAACTTTATCCTACGGCTCTACTGCTTCTCCTTTTTGATAAATCATCTCCTCTGTGCTACACATACTAGTGCGAATCCAAAATGTGAGCTTCTGTCCTCAGGCGTGTGGTTTACCGACAAACCACTGTTCTCTAGTCGAGAGCGACGAGTCTAACAAGTCCAGGGTTTTATCCGTAGACTTGCTCAACCCTTCTCCAGCTGCTGAGGCTCAAAAACACAAATTGAAGCAGCTCGTTCAGTCACCCCGATCTTTCTTCATGGATGTCAAATGTCCAGGATGTTTCAACATAACTACCGTCTTTTCGCACGCACAGACCGTGGTTATCTGTGGTTCATGCGCCTCTGTGCTCTGTCAGCCGACCGGAGGAAAGGCTCGCCTGATGGAAGGATGTTCATTCCGACGAAAGAACTAAGATATTCTCGGGCTAATATATGAGTCAATTGGATTATTTGTGAGCGAGTCATGCATTTGTTGGTCGAATAAGGCAAACATGGTCAATAGTCAGGATGGCAGATGATCAACAGGGTATCACGATATGTATCTCGCCCTGCATGGAATACTATAAAAATCTGTCATTTTTCTACATTGGGGAAAGCCTTTACATTCTGTCCTCAGATGTCTCATTCATCGTGTTGTATTCAGAATTTTGCATAAGTATTGTTAAATGCCTTTGCTATGTGTCTTTACTGTTTTCGTCAATGACCCTCTCTTGTGAGCGTGAAGAATTGACGATCCTTGTATCTGAGTTTCGCCCACACTGAGCTAGCGTGCTAGAATTAGACAGCTAGCCGGCTTCTCTTCACGAGGCATACTATTCCGCGATCGCAGCTCTGTTAGGTGATAAATTAGTCGATTTGCTATTTCTAAATCAAAGAATAGTTCAAGGTCGACTCTAAATTCCACCTACGTTTGTTGTCCCGGACATCGGCCCACGGAATAAGGATCTGGGGCACAAGTGCAGTCATGTACACAAGATTTGCGCAAGGTCTCATTCGCAAATCAGTTTGTACATCGTCATGCACAGCTGGTTTCTATGCTTCAATGAAATATAACCCACTCTCGTCTACAAGACCGTCATCATCCTTTAGTAAACTCCTTTTTGAGAGACACTCAGATGACACACGACCTCTGATACCCGCCCCTTCGCTAAGTCTGCTCGAAACAGCAGCATCCTCAGCAGCTGGCATCAACATCAATATTGGTTCCGAATGTGTGACCTTTCCCAATGTCTTCTTGCGAGACAGCTGCCATTGTAATAGGTGTGTAGATCCATCAACAACGCAAAAGACTTTCAACACGGGAGATATCAGTCCAGATGTACGTCCTAGTGCTCTACGAGTGGTAAACAACTCTTTGGAAATCGTCTGGCATGATAATCATAGAAGCATTTTTCCTGCTCAGCTTCTGAGCGAATATATCACTCGTACAGCAGCCAACAAGGCAAGGTATAATGATCGTACACCGACTGCATGGACTCAAGATATCATCAAGGGCAAGCCTCTCAGCGTCGGATACAATTCATATATGTCGTCTCCAGCTACACTCTATAAGGTGGTGGAGGATCTTGCTCAATACGGACTAGCGTTTGTTGACAACTGTCCCTCAGGACCAGAAGCTGAAACACGGCTTCAACCCTTGGTAGAACGTATAGGACCTTTGAAGAATACATTTTATGGTCCAACTTGGAATGTCCGTGCTGTAGAGGCTGCTAAGAATGTGGCATACACGAGTGTTGATCTGGATTTACACATGGATCTCTTATACTACGAATCTCCTCCGGGGCTACAATTCCTCTACTGTCTCGAAAATAAGGTACAAGGTGGCTCATCCGTATTTGTTGACTCCTTTTCCGTGGCTGAGTATATGAGATCAGCACATCCTGCGGAATTCCATGTCCTTTGCAACTATCTAGTGGATTTCAAATATGAAAACGACGGAGTCTACTACCACCAAGCTCGTCCAACTTTTGTGCTTAATCAAGATACTGGTGCTCTTGAATACGTGAACTATTCACCGCCTTTTCAAGGTGTTCAAGTGGCCGCAAATTTTGATCAATATCACAAGGCGATCTCTATCTTTGCTAGTCTGCTTGCAGATAACAAGTACAGGTACGAACTGATATTGAAGGAAGGACAGTGCGTAATTTTCAACAACCGTCGAACACTTCATGCTAGAAGGTCTTTTGGTCCAGGTAAGAGATGGCTGAAAGGGGCATACAGTGATATCGACACTCTATGGAGTAAATACAGGTCAGGACGAGCTGAACTGAGCTAACCCTTTGATCATGAGGTTCAAAACGCACAATCAGTCATGTGAGATGATTCTACACATACAACAGATCTCCTATACCTAGAAATATCGGTCGTAGATGTGCAGGTAACCGGATCTCAAACACACTGTCATGTGTCTAAGTAGAATATACCACTTACCGTGAGTGCGTGCGGTTATGATCACTACAGTGTGGGAATTCCAATCTTATGGTATGCACACATGTTCTCTTGCAATTGCTACGAATGATCTGCTTGTTCCAAAAGACAAGCCACATTGTGGAGAGAAGGAGCTCACGTGGCTGCTCAGATATCTTGTCATTCACGATCGTGGAAAGTCAGCAGATAATCAGGATCATCTCATACCACGAGTTGCTGCACGGCAAAAGACAGAATTGAGCGACAGTCACTTTGGAACGCCAGTTGCTGGATTTTTGAATCATGAGTCAAAATCCTGGGAGCAACAGATTGATGAGCATAAACTCCATGCTCGGCGGCATGAGTAATGGCGCGAACTCTCCTGGCGAAAATCCTGGACCGCGACGAACTCTTGATGAGTCCCGATCAAGTAGTGGACCTGCTTCTATGCTGAATCGACCGCTTTCTCCAAGACTACAAGACCTATCCACTCATAATCTCGACTACAGAACTAATGCTCACCCACCTCTGGCTAGTGTGCATGCTCATGACCCAGCGCGCTTTTTTGCTCCCCCACAAGTTCACGAGTCGCTGTATGGGGCGAGCTCTCCACACAGCTACCAGCACCGTCCGCAGCACAGCAGACTACAAAATCCAAACAACGGTCACCTACCACCATTTTCTCATAATGGTCATTTTCACATGGGTGCGAACAATAACAGTCTGAACAGTACGCATCACAACAATCAGGGAACTTTGCCACTTCCGACATATCCTAGTCCGTTTCCTCATGAGCGCGACCATGAACGAGAACGCGAAAGAGAGCAAGAGCGCGATCGAGAAGAGGAGCGCAAACGCGAGAAAGAGCGCGAACGAGACAGAGAGAGGTTAGGCAGAGATCGGGATCGCGATAGGGACCGTCAGAAAGAGAGAAGTGAAAAGGACAGGGAACGAGAAAGACAGGAAGCGAACCATACCCCGGTGGGACTTCACGACTCCTTAAGAGCCAGCCCTTACGCTCACAACCAGCTTGTACCGCATCATCACCATCATATCCATCACGCGCATTTGCCATTCAAGAAACCTAAGCTTACCATCATCTCCTCCAAGGTATTCGAGGCCGCAAAACAATACCCGGAGACCAAGCTTGGGCGATGGACGTATAATCCAGCCATCAATCTACCTTTCAAATTGCGTGTCAACGCTATTTTCACCGTTCATATTCATCGAAGATTTCTGGAGCCGAGCCATAATCATGCTTTAGTTAAACGCAAAGTTTGGGGCACTGAGATCTATACGGACGACTCTGATTTAGCAGCGCTCTTGGTTCACTCCACGCCTGATTTGCCAAAGAGTGGTGACTTGGAAATGGTCGTGCGGGTCATGCCCAATTTGCGAGAGTACAAATCCAGCATGAGCAAAGATTTTAGAAGTCGTGGCTGGAAGCAACACGATGGGCTTGCGCTGTACTGTGAGTCAGTCACTTCCGTGTCGTGGACAAAGGAGAGACAAGGCAAAGGTTTTGCAAAACGATCCATTAATGAATACCTCGAACTGCGCAAGGGCGATACACTGTCTCCAGTTTTAAAAATGGATTGGCAGCCAGAGAAATACCAGAAAGTAAAGCATCACGACCCTGAGATGATGACAACCTCTGTTGACCCCTCCAATGCTAGTGAGTATGAGAAAAACAATATAGGTAGGCACGACGAGATCGAAGGAGATGAGACTATTGAATTGAGCATGGAAGATCAAGGCACAGATGCGGAAACCTCCATGATCGAGCCACCATCCGGACCCTTGATCACGAACATGCCTGACGTGCTTCCGACAGCGTTAGCTAATGCTTTCAATCCTCGGGTACTTGATGAGCTCGATCCCACGACCACGTTTTCTCGAGAGTCCGACCACGAGCAAAGCGAAACCCATGATATAGGATTTCAGACACAACTCGATCACGTTGGTGTTGATAAGGATCTGTTACTGGAAGCAGGCCAAAAAATCTGGCATCACGAACCAGCAGAATCACAACCTCCTCGAAGTGCTCTGAGCGCAAGGCAAACAGGATTCCCTGCAGAGCTGCGCGAAGTCTCAGAGTCAATGGATGAGAAGTCTACTCAAAGCAATACCAATCAGATCACAACCTCAAAGCAAGAAGACCTGGACCATCAGGATCTCATGGTTGTGGAGCAAGATTCCAGAGTGCCCGGTTCGGAACAGCAGAAGTTAGCTGATAGCCACGTACATGAACAGGATCCTGCCATCAACACGAGCGCGTCTACCAAGCAGAGCGAAACTGCGGTCGAGGATGCCGCACAGCTACAAGGCACTGCTTTGACAGCACGACCTCCGCCTATCACAACACAAGAACATGAGACAGTTGGCGAAGGTTCCATCTCCACTACCTCTGCGCTGGCGGAAGGTGAAATTAAAGGGGAGGAAGAAGAAGGATAAACCAAATCCGACACTGTCCTGTCCATCCCATCACAAGCTATGCCTGTTGGTAAGCGCTGCGGATAATGTATCAGCACTACACACTCAGAATTCCTTCTGTGTTCATCATACAGATTTATAAATTTGCGGTCCACTTCACCGCCTCCATTAAAAAGCATTCTAACCAATTGTACATATACATTAATGAATTGTATCATTGTTGCTAAACATCTCCATTGATATCCGTCTCAACATGCCTTTCTATGCTGGGCCGCTGCAGGTGTCTATCGTGTATCTTCTCAGTCAGGCTGTCCTCCCCCGCAATTCACCTATTTTTGTAACGGCAAGCAAGCTCTATCATAAGACGTTGCCATGACTCGATGCTGACCTTGTTTCTTCTCACCAATATACTCTTGCCGTACTTTGAGTATCTTCTGGTTGCACATTTGCTCAAATGGACGGAACGTCGGCAAAAGTCACCGGTCAAACACACCAATGAACTCATGGCTGCATTATTGCTTGGTACGACGCTGTTTTACATTGGTGGATACGTTGAATCGTTTCATTATGCGATGCCCTTCATCACCTCTGTCACTATGTTGAGTCTTGGGCGCGTCAACGAAGTGTCTGCACTACGCGGTGGTGGTTTGCGAGCGTTCAGGACTTGGTCATGGCCGCTATGGATATGCATTGGGAGTTGCACCGTTGTGACTTTGGGATTCGCTGCGATACATACTATCTATGCCGTACGTCGATGGGGCACAACAATCGCGCTTGTTGGGTATCTCGGCAGTTTCTGTATGATTCCACTCATCACTACAGTGCTAGTGTGGAGTATATATCAGCTTGACCGACAGTCTCAATCAATTGATCCGGAGGATTTTGAATTGCAAGGTAGCGATCAAGATGATCATGACGCTGAGGAAGCACATGCCATGCTGGAAAGACGACATTCACTAGGAGGTGATTCTGAAGATGATGACGATGAAGAAGCTGCTGCTGCTGCTGCTGCTGCTGCTGCTGCAGTGTCGTCACCGACACGAGCCGGAGGGCTGAGGACATTACCACCTGTTCCAATACGACATATAGGACCAGTCAAAATTCGTCGGAAACTGAGGCTTCATCTTCATCATTACCAGATTTTCGCCTACCTGGCCGCCTTTACAAGGTTCCCAACACTCTGGAGCCAATGCGCAGCAGGACTTGCTTTAGGCTGTATGATGCACGGTATTTCAGCGTACGGAGTAGACTCGGTCTTTGAGTATGAGGAAGACACAGGGTGATCAAATTGTCACGATAGCATGAAAAGTGCACACAAAAGACATATATACTAAAGTGCTCACGGAAAAAGGTTTCGAGCATGGGAACATAAGTCGGGCGGCACAAGGCAGAAGAAAGCAAGGGAAAGAGGGAGAGAAACGAAGTAGAGATTCGTCGATCGCTGTGAACAACGCCGGCGCAAAAATGTAATGCTAGACATGTATCAAAATTCTGTGCCTGTCTGTCTGTTTTCCTGACCGGCTGCCAATAGTCCAAGCGTCCAAACTCCAACCACACCCCAAACACCAGCCTTCCAACCACGATACAGTCCGAAAAGACCATCGCCTTCTTGTCTTGAGATCCAGCTAGGAGTTCCGAAAGGACCGGTATATGCGCCCAAGTGCACAATACTCTTCTGGGGCGTAGAGTAGGCGATCTGTGCACGATGCAAGACTGTCTCAAGTGGGAGTCGTACGAACAATTGAATCAGGCTCGAGATGGGCTCGAAGACGGACTGCAGCGAATGTTGAAGTATGGTGGGAATCGCACGCTCAAGCAGGGTTGGCAGCACGAGTGATGGCGGACATAAACGCGAAGACAGACTTCGCAGGGTGTAGAATATGCCTCGCGGTTCCGATAATGGCGTTAGGATGATTTTGGTTCTGGCAATATCGAGCGGGGCGAGCAGCAGCGCCGTCAAGCCAGCAGAAAGAATGTTGACGATCAGAGAGGTGGCATCACCGGTTTCCAGCGCCAGTATTGGATCAGGAATTCCCATCAGGACACTGAGAAACCCACTGAATTGACCCTCCAAGACTTCTCTCAGGATATTATAGACGAAAGACAGATTCGTGGCTTTGAAAGAGCCCGAGATACCTTCTGCGGACCACACGTCGTCCAGCACCGTCCCTAGTGTGGGTGGCACTTTTGGAGATATCTGCCAAGGCGGTCTCGTAGGTTCGTCGCCCTCATTCTGCACAATATATCCTTTATGGTCAGTAGTCCGTTTCTCTGCTGGCTGACGTGAATTAGCCTCCTCAGAAAAATAATCTGGGTCTGCGTCTTCATCCTCATCTGCTCCGTGCTCTTCAACTTTGTTCGGAGCTAGTCCTTTAGGAATTAATTGACATTGTAGTAAAATCTTGGCATTTTCGAAAGGCTGAGCAATACAAATACCGAGATATTCAGTGATTTGTGCCTGCAAGATTGCTACGAGAGCCTCTCTCGTGGGAAGTGTAGGGCTCTCGAGAAAGTCGTAGGAATAGTCTGAGGGAGCCGGGGTATTCAGAAACTCGGTAGATCCTGATAAAGGAGTAGGCCGGTAATACGGACGAAATGGCGAACCACCTACAGTCTCCATACAGGATGAACGAGACACCAGGCTGCTGACTTGTTACACCAGATTGGCCTGTGTCGATGCATATGAACGCTGTGATGAGCAAATGCCTTAAACAGCTTCATCCCGAGTCATACGAGCACGCTCTTGGCAGACTGATCGACGCGTGCCAATCTCGCGCTCCAACAACTTGCAGCAACAGTAACGCATTCCCTCTTCTCTCCTCTTCAGTCTCTGGTCCTTGTAAGCTAAGTTCATCTATTGTTGCTCGCTCATGGTAGACGCGAAAGAGGTGCATGTGCCTCATATCGGTCTGGCAGCATTGCCAAACCAGCGGCACAAGATTGTGTCCATGAAAGGGGCTACGCTCACAATCATGCTTGCTGGTACGTCTTCAACGATCCGGCTTTGCTCATTGTGTTTCTGATACAGACAGGCGAAAGTGGATTGGGCAAAACCACCTGGCTCAATACACTCTTCAGCACGACCATCAAAAACTACCAAGATCATCATAGAAGGCATTTAAAGGACTCAGACAAGACTGTCGAGATTGAAATTACAAAAGCAGAACTGGAAGAGAAGTTTTTCAAAGTCAATTTAACGGTAGTGGACTGTCCTGGATTTGGAGACTATGTCAACAACAAAGATGCGTGGCAGCCAATTGTCGAATTTCTAGATGATCAGCATGAATCATTTATGCGTCAAGAGCAACAGCCGAGTCGAAAAGACAAGACAGATATGCGCGTTCACGTATGTCTATACTTTTTACAACCCACGGGTCATACTTTGAAACCCCTGGATATAGAGTGCATGAAGAAATTGGGGTCCAGAGTCAATCTGATTCCTGTCATTGCAAAGGCAGATACGCTAACGCCAGGAGATTTACAAAAGTTCAAACAGAGGATTCGAGCGTGTATTGCTGCTCAGGGCATTCAGATTTTCAATCCGCCTGTGGATGAAGACGATCCACCAGCGGCGGAGCACGCGAGACTCTTGATGAACGCAATGCCATATGCTGTTATTGGTAGTGATAAGGATGTGCAAACTCGTGATGGCCGCATTGTCAAAGGCAGACTGTATCGGTGGGGCGCGGCAGAAGTCGAGAACGATGACCACTGCGATTTTAAGAAGCTTCGCAGTTTGCTGGTTCGCACACACATGCTGGATCTGATCACAAGCACGGAGCAAGGTCATTACGAGGCTTATAGAGCAGCGCAGATGGAGACAAGAAAGTATGGCGAGGCTAAAGCGCGTAAATCTGACAATCCAAAATTCAAGCAAGAGGAAGAAGAATTGCGTCGAAGATTCACAGAGCAAGTGAAGGTCGAAGAGGCTCGATTCAGGGCTTGGGAGCAACGTTTGATCTCAGAGCGTGACCGTCTCAACAAGGATCTCGAAGTCACACACACTAGTATCAAGGCTGCCGAGTCAGAGATGGAAATGTTAATGGCAGGAGGCAATGGCAGCACTGGACGGCGTAGATGAGGAGGATTGATGTATGTAGCTCGTCTTATGTTATCCATGGCCGGCAAGATAGCGCTTTGGCGCGTCACCGAGTATGGTTTTGTTGCTCGTGACATTCTACCTTGGAGTGTCATCCCATATCATGATGTTGAATTGAAGTCCTTTTTCTTGCATCGTGCCTGTCCCGAGGAGCAATCACTCGACCCAGTGTATCGTGAGAAAGGTGTTCTCGTCTCTTCGAGAAAACAGATGTTGATGGCGTCGCTCGACTTGAATACATGGTGCCCGTATATTTGGACTGCACGCCTTGAGAGCGACCATTGCTACATGCTCGCGAGATCACGGTACAGCCTTGATTTCTTCTTCGGTGAAGCCTAGATCTAGGCTCATTAGCGAGCAAGCAAACAAACAGACATACACTTGAGCAAAGATACTTTTAAATTCGTCAGGGCCCATGAGTCCATTATCCATACGGCACTTTAAAAAGGTCTTTGCCAATTGCCTGCAGGGTCCGTTTTGACCTCTGTGTTGCTTGATGCACGCTAGATAGTCCTTGACTAAGCTTTTACAGTCGCCTGTCATGATTAGGCGTGATAGACTGGATAGTTGTGGTTGTACCTTCGTGATCGAGTGGGAAAGAACCACGTTCCGGAGGGGAGATGCGGTTCTTGGACTGACTAGGTCCACCGAAGCTCATAAACGTATCCTGATCCTCTTGTGCTCTGTGCTATAACTCGAGTACATCAAAATACTTTGAGCGAATTCAATAGTGAGATTTCAACGTGGCTTAATGAAGCGGGCGGCGGTTTCTTCTTGTCTCCCATCACAGCATTCACCTAAACAAAAATCACATTTCGCCAGTCGGTAGAGGCACGCGTCAAGTACCATGGTCTTGGGTCAACTCGGCGATCGTATCAACAATGCGCTGTCGGATTTTACCAAGTCGAGCGTCGTTGATGACAAGGCATTCGATGAAATGCTCAAAAGCATCTGTGCGGCACTGCTCGAATCTGACGTCAATGTGAAACTGGTGCAAGGACTGCGGAAGTCAATCAAAGCGAGCGTCAATCTGAAGGAGATTCCGACGACGACAAACAAGAAGAAAGTCATCCAGAAAGCCGTCTTTGATGAACTCTGCGCGCTGGTAGATTCACATACAGAACCATATAAGCCCAAGAAGGGCAAACCCAATGTAGTCATGTTTGTGGGTCTGCAAGGGTCTGGTAAAACAACCTCTTGCACGAAACTGGCATTGCATTACCAGCGACGAGGGTTCAGTGCTTGCATGGTTTGTGCAGACACGTTTCGTGCTGGAGCGTTTGACCAGCTCAAACAGAATGCAACAAAAGCGAGAATACCATTTTATGGATCTTATACAGAGACTGATCCAGTGAAGATTGCTCGTGAAGGAGTGGAGAAATTCAAAAAGGAAAAGTTCGAAATCATTATAGTAGATACATCAGGGCGTCACAGGCAAGAAAAAGAGTTATTCAAGGAGATGGTGGATATCGGAGATGCCGTACAGCCGGATCAGACGATCATGGTGCTTGATGCAAGTATTGGGCAAGCAGCGGAAGCACAGTCTCGCGCATTCAAAGAAGCCTCGAATTTCGGATCCATCATCATTACGAAGATGGACGGTGACGCTAAAGGAGGCGGTGCGTTGTCCGCCGTCGCAGCAACCAATACTCCCATTTCATTCATTGGTGTTGGAGAACACATGTATGATCTCGAACGATTCTCGCCACAATCATTCATTTCGAAATTGTTGGGCATGGGCGATATTCAGGGCCTTATTGAACATGTCAAAACTATGGGCGCCGATCAAAACAAGGAAACGATGAAGCATATTGAAGAAGGTATATTCACTGTACGCGATATGCGCGATCAACTCGGTAATTTGATGAAAATGGGACCGTTGTCGAAAATGGCAAGTATGATTCCGGGCATGAGTCAATTGATGCAAGGCATGGGCGCAGACGACGACGATTCCGGGCGCAGGCTGAAACGATTGCTCTACATTATGGACAGCATGACGGAAAAGGAACTCGATTCAGATGGGAAAATGTTTGAGTCACAGCCGGAACGCATGACCCGTGTCGCACGAGGATCTGGGACATCTGTCAGAGAAGTCGAGGAACTTCTCAGTCAGCAGAAAATGTTTGCCGGAATGGTTGGTAAAATTGGCGGCAAGAATGGTATCGCTGCCAAGATGGGCGCTGGTCGTGGTCAACCGTCGACTTTACAACAACGCAAAATGCAAGAACGCATGCAGCAGATGGGTATGGGAGGTGGTGCCGGAGGTGGTATGCCAGACATGTCCTCGCTCATGGGTATGCTCGGTGGAGGCGGCGGCGGTGATGGGTACGACCGATCAATTCTTTACACTCTAGTTGATACTAATCTGCTTAGTGGTGGTGGTATGGCCGAGATGATGAAGAACATGATGAGTGCTATGAGCGGCGCTGGTGGCCCTTCAGGGTATGTTTTTTGCTCGTCTCAAAAAAGCTCTTATATACTGACAACAGTCTAGTGGTGGTGGTGGAATGGCAGATATGATGAAAGCTATGATGGGAGGGATGGGAAGTGGGCAACCTCCTCCCCGTCGCTAGTGTGCGAGTATGCAGTAAATAGCAGTTCTGCGAAACCGTGCTGCAACAGCACGCCCTGCTGCAAATTGCTTCTGGCCCGTCATACATCTCTTTTCGAGGCGGGTTGATACAACGCCAAAGCTCTTATTCGCGACCGAAAGATACAGAGCTTTCTTCATCGTCTTTTTGAGCATAAGAAGCGTTCTTTATATACCAGTCTTGTATGTTATGCCAATCATTAACTCATTCTAAACTGTACTTCACCATTTTGTGTGATATACCTGACCCATGGAAGTGCTGGATAGTTCAGTTTACTCTCGATGATTTTCAGGTACCGGACTTGTATGCCACTCGTCGTGAAATATGGGATTTCAAACTTGACGTCGACCGGCCTTTTGGACACTTCCCGCTCTTCTGACTTGACGGACGGTAGTCCCAGTTCTGCGCGCATCATAAATTCACGGCCGCCCCCAAATTGCTTGATTTTCCAAACGATTGCTGATTTCTCTGGCGCATAATGTACGGTTCCTGTTGAAGTCCTGAATCGAGGTGTATCTGCATCGTCTGGCACAGGCACGATAATCTCCACATTATTCGCTGTCGAGCGTCGCTTGAATTGTGCTTTAGCTTTGATCACGTATGAGAGTCTTGAACCGGAATGCGATTCCTGCGTCGTTTCGACCCAAATCAATGGTTTTCCAGCGGTTGATAGTCGGTACGACATGAGCTCGAATTCGCCGTCCGGCGGTATGAACGATATCGTCCGATCGTTCTCGAACCGTGACAGCCGAACACATTGATGAAACTTGACATCTTCCATTT
This sequence comes from Taphrina populina JCM 22190, assembly GCA_000836195.1. NCBI lineage: Eukaryota > Fungi > Ascomycota > Taphrinomycetes > Taphrinales > Taphrinaceae > Taphrina > Taphrina populina. Next base: position 32,058 of record DF820134.1, read on the forward strand.
CGATTGACTTGCCGCGAGATGTCCTGCCAGTCGATTCAAACATTACTTTGTCGTTCAATCCTAGTCGTAGTTCCGGCATACCCGATAAGAAACATTTCATCTTGACGGCTCCAAGAATCTCTGACCTCACAACATTACCTGTTGATGAAACTAATAAATTGACAGATTCGACCACATCCAAAAACACTTCGTTTTTGCGATACCTGATGCCTTCTGATCGCCAAGAAACGGCATTAGTGACTGCAATAGGTGGTCGTGCCTGCACTTCCAAGCGGTGAGACTCTTGCGTAATATATTCTTGTAGAATCTTGGTCTCTGTCGTTTGGGGATGCCCAAAGTCCATCATTTCGTCCAATAACTCATAAATGACGACAAAATTATCGCGAATTGATTCTTCTTCGAGCTCTTTAAAGTACTCTGTCAACACTTGAACAACCTTGTGGAGAAACTGAAGGATTTCAAAGGCATTGCTGTTGCGTCGTGTCAGTGCCAGCAAGTAGAGATTGTTATGTTTGATGTAGAGGTAGGTTATGCCCGAATCCGTAAACACCGGCGATTGTGTGCCATCCTCCTCTTGATCTGCCAGAAGAGGCATGAATTTCTCCACGGCGCTCATAGCAATATCACCGCGGTAATTCCTGCTCAACAAGGTCTTTCCCTTCAAGTCGAGAAAGAATAGTGAAGACGCCATCTTGAAATTAGGGGCAACGAACCAATCTACAACACCACTCGCGATTAAATTACTGACTTACTTCGAATGTACTTGCAACTCCATTGTTGTGATGGTTGACGTGCTACGCGAATTGCTGCCCGTTGCCGTAGCTGCAGGGAATATGGTCATTCATCGATCCGATATAAACGACACGGCACCAAGGACAGGATAATAACTATACAAACACACGATTGATATGTCACCAAGTCAGAGCTGACGGAGGACGAGCACAGCACGGAAGGATTCTTTTGTACCTCTTTGAATGGGAGTCACGCTATGCTGCCAAGTAAAGTACCACCAGTGAGTCCTTCTATGCAATATGTAAAATTTATGGTACAGCCGCTTCTGGAGCTTCAAGTGCCTTGACTGGTTGCAAGTTCCAGGCTTCGGGAAAAGGTGGTTTGCGGCTTTTCTTCATATGACGTCTGTCCAGGGGAATGTCCTCAAATGTATCCGTGGTATCTTTAGCCTCCATGATAAGCTTGTCTAGTGTATCGGAAAGATACTTTTTATTCTGAATAGGCACCGTGAATCGTTCACAGGACATCTTCAGCAGGAATGTGTCATGATCGACTCTAGGACCGGCCAATTTCATCAGCTTGATACGCTCCGCATCGGTCAAATCTAGTCTGCGAATGTCAACCTCCATGACGACTTTCGACGCTGCGGGATGATCTTCTCCAAAGTAGGTAGTATATCGAAACCTCAGAACTTGCTCTTTGGCCGGCGGCACAAAATTCTTCGTGAACTCTGTCAGACTAGGTAGCTCATACACTATTTTCCTGTAGTATTTCCTCAGCTCCCGGTGCTCGTGTAATTCATCCAAAGCAACTGTCGTCATATCTTCCAGGAGTACATTCTTAACATTCTCCAGGCCGAAATCTGCATCGGAATCTTTCTTATTGCCGGAATTAAGCTCAGCAACCTCGTTTGATTTCTTTGCTGGCTTCGCAGCATTATGAGTGACAGCGCTCGTGCTGAAAGAACGACGAGCCAAGGTACTGAATTGCTGCTTGCGCTTCTGTGATTTAGCGAACCTTTCCTGCTGACGAATTTTTCTCTGTTGCAGTTTTGGATCCATGTCTTCAAATTTGGTTGGCACTCTGGGTTTTGCAGCCTCCTGTTGTTTCTGCTTGAGTGCGGCTGTCTGAGCTTTCTCAGAAATGTTATTTTTCATATCTTTCACACCTTGGACAGTTTCATTGAAATTTTTCCAGAACCCTCCAGAAAGACCAGGTTTGCTTTGCGTCACAGAACCCGCAGAACTTACGAGCGATGAGCTTGCCACAGGAGCTGGCGCTGCAGATTTAGCCGGCAAAGCAGGCAATTTCCAATATCTACGGATAGCTGGATTCCTGAACATGAAACCTTGTATGAGGGAGAAAAGAGAAGAGGTGAACCAATAGCCAAAGATGGCGGTAGGGAAGTTCCAAGTGAATAGAGGCATGATGCACATGAAAGCTCGAAAGACCATCCTAACAGCAGGATTCATCTGGTTTCCCTGGGATGCACCTACTTCAGCACCGATTTCGAAATTTATGAGTGTCATAGCACTTGTGGCAAGTGGTAAAATATGTTTTGGATCGGGGGCCGTAAGGTCTGTGAACCACAAAAGTCCACCAACCTCCATTCCGGGCACAGGTAGAGCTACCATGGTATTGAGAGCGTAATAGAAGAAAACGAAGACGGGCATCTGAACAAGTATAGGAACAATCGACATCAAAGGGTTGACATTATTGTCCTTGAACAGTTTTTGAACGGCCAGTTGGGCTTTCGCCGCCTCCATCTTATCCCCTTCTTTTGTGGCTTTGGTGAGCTTAGCCATTTCTTCTTTGACGATAGGATTAATGTTTGCCAGAGCAGAAGTGTTTCGAATGCTCTTTAGCATTAGCGGAAATAATGTGACTCGAATGATTACCGTGGCTACTGCGATGGATGCTACCCAAGCAAAACCTGTGGATATATGAACAAACTCGAGAAGCTGCTGCAGTATACCTGGAGGCGTGTACCATTTTGCAAGACCGAGTTCCTGCAGTGTTCCGATCGAATGGATCGCTTGGACGGCAGCTTCCGAAGTGAAAGGCGGTGGCTGTACGAGAAGATCTCGAGGTATAACATCTGGTGAGAGATGCTCTACCGGCGAACTCGAAAGTGAGCTTGTAGTTGTCGGTATCGTATGTTGTGTTGAGGAAACTGGGATCTCCGGGGAAATTGCTGAATTGGATCCCGATGGCGGGGCGATATCCACTACTGAGGGTGGTGCATCATCTGTAGTCGTGGAATTCGGTGTCGACGAATTGTGTCGAATGAATGGCGAGCATGCCGGAGCGAAAAGCCGTTGAGAAGCAGATGAACGATATCTCAAGGGACTGCCAGCAAGACGAGAATATTGAGCTGTCGATACAGCTCGCCGAGATGTCACATCAGCCATCAAGCGTCTTGACCTGACCTATGTCAGTAGGATATCAGTACAGGACTGATGAACTTACGCAGCATCAAAGATTCGTCGAGAGAGCATTGCAAGACCTGCGAATGATATGCTACAGATCAGGAACAAGCAGAGTCTCCTGTCTAGAAGGAGAAGAGACCGGACGCAACCTTGCGACGGACCTCAAGATAACACGATGTAGCTCTACAAACTTGTGCTTTGAATTAGTCGATAAATCGGGATAAATTCTTGGTGGAGCTCTGTCGTGTTGGCATACGATCAGTTTGTCAGTTCAGGCGTCCGGTGACCTTCGAAATTGCAAACGCAACCACTTGTGAGCATCAATGCTATGGCCTGGCTTCAAGCTTAGTCAGGAATGGCCTCGAACGCTTGACATGGATTAGGAAACTTCACTTTTTTCTTCCACGCGTGCACGGGACTTCTCTCAGATCGACAGTGTGTTGGCTCGTCGCAGCCAGATCTGAGACTGCGCAGCCTCTTTCATAGACAGTCATGGCTAAATATGATCTCGGTTCATTACTTGAAGAGCTTGCACCGAAAGGATGTGTCTTGAGCGTGTATCATCTCATGACTGTATTGAGTACCAGCCAGTCGGAGAGCTGCACGCATCTCCTTGTAGCCTTGCAAGAAGATAAAATTATATTTGCCATTGAATTGATAGAATACCGCAACGCGACCGAGACTATAATCTACGTCTCGAAGGTGGACAGCACTGGTTGCCATGATTCCGCTCGATCTCCAGTATCGAGCCTCGCTATAGCCTTCTTAACTTACATTGTTCAGACACAATCGCGTGCATGGAAGATATGCTTATTCGCTCGAGCACAAGATCAATATCTATTTCCATACTCTGCACAAAATAAGCAAAAACACATCCTGAATGACTGGAAATTGGTACAATGGTGGGCAGCTCTCCTAGAGAAACTCAGGATCAAGATTGATGGTCAAGAAATGAACGGATACATTCTAGTGCCAGGCGATGATAAGATCGTCAGTCAGAGATGTCTTCCACAGTCGGAGCATTGGCATGTAGGTCATCCTTATGACACTGCCGCTTTAGCTGAAGGCACGATTCCGAATTTTCCAGAGGATCCGAAAGGACGATTCCTCAACGACCTCAAGAACGAGAAACAAGAACGAGAAGTTACAGTATCTCAATTCTGGGAGCTGATGGCATATCGTCAAGAAATGTCTTTCGGACATGCCATTGGTTTCATCACGCTTGTTGGAGAATCAGAACGCCCTGCGACCACTATCGAATGTACCTCTTTGTCTGATGTTATTCTCGGCCAGAAAATCTATGATAAGGTGTTGAAGACTCTACAAGGTGGAAACTATGCGAACGAAGAGAATACGAGCAAGTCTACTGATCGTTGGTTGCGAGTGCTCGCATCTATGACTGATGTTCAAGCAATGCAGATAGTTGGCACACGTGAGACTACTTCTTCAACTGAAGCTCAGGTCAGTCACGAAATCTCCACCCCAGAAGCACAAAAGAGAAAGACTACCACGCAGGCTGCGATTCACACATTGGTGCCAAGAAGGAAAAAGCCGAAAAGTGCGTATTGAAGAACAGAACAAACCACCGCGATTATCCTGATTGGGAAATGAAATGAATACTCCCGAATGTCAGTCTTTCTCACTAGCGGTTCTGCACTCACTTGTACACTATATCTGGGACTTCTCTTGATGAAAACTGTTGCTTCTTCTGGGGAGCAAACCAACAGGAACCAGTTTGAAGTTTCGACAAGAGTATTTGTGCTCTCTGGCATACATCGGCTTCTTGATTCTGTTGAGCAATCGATCCTTTTGTGCAGGAAACCAGAACTCGACTTGCTTGCCGCGCAAGGCACACCCAGTTTCAGTTCAACGTTGCAATGCTTGACGCAGAAACAACAACGGATTACTGCCAGAATCACTTATGGCTCAAGATTATTCTGTGCGAAACCCTCTGATGGCTTATCACAGCTGACAAATTTAGCGATTGTTCTTGCGGTGCTATCTTATGTGTATGAAGCTCTTCAGAACGACACAACAGTCTCCAAGCGAGACATATTCTATCGCGACGTTGATCTTTTCAGATCTCAAGCTACAGTGGACGATGCCTTAAACCGACTGTGCTGCCACTTCAACGTACCAAGGTCGTCTTCAAAGCTCACCCAGGCGTGGAGCTGACATGTCAGACATCATTTGAATGTTGGCGCTGCTGCTAAAGGACTGCTTCGAGGACCATTGCAGATACTCAGACGTGATGGGACTGCCCTCGACTGCTTCGCTTCCGAGCAGCTTATCAGCCATGTGGAGGAATATAGCGAACTCTGTCTGGGACCATGCGACGCGGTCCTGTTAGTTGAAAAGGAGGCAGTCTTTCAAGCACTGATTTCGTGTCGATTTTATGATGCACATGATTTCAGATGTCTCATAGTAACAGGGAAAGGCTGTATACTCGCGTCACTACCGGAGTCTGAACAGGGGACTAATGCGACAGATCCCGACATATGGACCAGGGAATTTCTTTACAGGCTCGAGAGACATTTACGCACTTCTCATGATACCCTCAAGCGTAGTCTTCCGATTCTTTGCTTGGTAGACAATGATCCGCATGGCGTCGAGATTCTTGCAACGTATAAGTTTGGGAGTAAATGTATGGCTTCATCTAATGCAGCCATGATTGTGCCAAGCCTCAAATGGCTGGGATTGCATACGACAGACTTTTCGCTAGACAATCCCAGCCTCATACCCTTCACTGAGTGTGATAGGAAGAAATTGGAAGCACTTTTGAATCGTGCTTTCTTGGTAGATGCCAACAATGTCTTGGGTTGGAAAGAAGAACTTCTCAGGATGAAGCTGCACCAGAAGAAGGCAGAAATTGAACTTTTGTCTGACTCTAAAGAAGGACTCTCTGTATTGCTACGTAGAAAGATACTTAGCTGCCAGTGGTTATAAAATTTTACTATTTACATATTGACGCGTGACCACCCTGTACTCTGAGATTGTGACACGGACCTCTAGTTCGATGCAAAATGAATGTCCTGCATAGATTGCAAGATGTAAGTCTTGAGCACTCGAAATGTAGAGTTTGGTGCCGCCTTTCTGCTGCTACAAGAGCACAAGGAGCTGAAGGAGTAGCGCTGACACGGCCATATCTCGTCGGTTGCGCTGCGCTATCGGTGCTGTACGGCGGATCTTCGGAAGTTGAAGAATGGGCAAGAGACTCAAAAAGTTTCAAGTTGGTGTAGTTTATGAATGTATTGACCGCAAGCTGATGCTCATCAGATCTGGAAAATGCTTCAGCCTCGAGCTGCTGAAGCCTCTGATATGTCGACGGGTTACCTCGATCCCTTCAAGCAGAAGAGGACTTGAACCTGTCCGAAGACATGCCAGTACTGCCACTGACCCTAAATTAATCCGAAATATCGCCATCATCGCGCATGTCGACCATGGGAAGACGACCTTGGTCGACGCCCTTTTACGCCAATCAGGCACCTTAAATGCCTCGGATGGCAATGCCGTGCGGGTCATGGATAGCAACGATCTCGAAAAAGAAAGAGGTATCACGATTCTGAGTAAATGTACATCAATCAATTACAAAGATTTTCGGATTAATATTGTGGATACGCCTGGTCACGCTGATTTTGGAGGCGAAGTGGAAAGAGTTTTGAGTCTGGTGGATTCTGTGGCTGTTGTTGTAGATGCACAGGAGGGACCAATGACCCAAACGCGATTCGTCCTACGTAAAGCACTAGAAAGAGGTTTAAGGCCGATCGTCGTTCTGAATAAAGCCGATCGACCTACATCGCGTCCTGAGCAGGTCGATAGCGACCTGCTTGATCTGTTTGCTGCCCTTGGTGCAACGGATGAACAGATGGACTACCCAATACTTCTCGCTTCTGCGAAAGCAGGCTGGGCCGTGCCGTATCCAGCTGAAGTACCACAGGAAGGAGATATGACTGCCCTGTTCGACGCCATCATCTCGCATACGCCTCCACCCGATGTGAGCATCGACGAGCCATTTTCTATGCTCATTACACAGCTCGAGACGGACGCATATCTCGGTCCTTGTTATATTGGCAAAATTTATTCCGGAACAGTCAAGACGGGCACCAAGATCAAGGCTATCACTCCCGAGGGAAAACTCATCGAGGAAGGCAAGATTACCAAGGTCTATTCGAGGATTGGTCTACTGAACGTTCCCATGGATCAGGCGGTCGCGGGTGATATCGTCGGTGTGGCGGGGATTTTGAAGGGTACAGTCAACTCCACTTTTTGTGACGATTCAGTCAAGGATCCTATACCTTCCACCCCCTTGGACCCACCAACAGTGTCAATGTTCTTTGCCGCGAACGACTCCCCGCTACAAGGCCAAGAAGGCGGCCAGCTCACTTCGAGCATGCTTATCACCAGATTGGAAGCTGAAGCACGCACGAATGTTGCCATGACGGTCTCCGTGCATGGCGAACAAGTCGAGGTGCGGGGACGGGGAGTGTTGCATTTGGGTATCTTGATAGAGACGATGCGCCGCGAAGGCTATGAGATGAGTATTTCACCGCCACGTGCAGTCTTCCAGACCATCGACGGCAAGATTCATGAGCCAATTGAGGAGGTCACAATTGATGTGGACGTGGCTGATATGGGTACCGTGATTGACAAACTCACCAAACGCAAAGGAGAAATGATGGGCATGGTTGATGCTGAAGATGGTCGAATGAGATTAACCATGGAGGTGCCCAGTCGAGGACTCATGGGGTATCTTGCAGGCGAATTCAAGACTGATACTCATGGTCAAGGCATATTGAACTCCATCTTCCTTGATTACAAACCATACAAGGGCGAAATCAGCACGTCTCGCAAAGGCTCTCTCATCTCGACCGCACAGGGTCCATGCACTACATTCGCCCTTGAAGCATTGGAGCCCCGCGGTACCTTGTTTGTCTCTCCTCGTGAGAAGGTATACGAGGGAATGGTTGTTGGCGAGCACACCAAGCCCGAGTCTCTTGAGATCAACCCTACCAAGGCCAAAGCCCTGACAAACATGAGATCTGTGAACAAGGATGAATTTACGACTCTCAAGTCACCCAAAAAGTTTACGCTCGAAGAAGCCCTTGCTTATGTACATGATGATGAGAAAATAGAAGTCACTCCAAAGTCGCTGAGACTACGCAAGGCTATCTTGTCCGCGGCCGATAGAAAGCAGCAATCACGAAAGAAAGTATCTTAATTAGTTGTAATGTCGAAGAAAAAGCGTTGGCGTCATAAAGATTTCTACGTAGCTATATAACAGTACTGTTCCACCCCTTGCATAGAACACTAATACATGCTAAACACAAAACATCTCTTGCCAAGTGTTGCAGCAGAAGTCGCTCGGTGAATTTGTGCAGAAGGAGAAAAGTATTGCGGTCGTGGCTTAATTGCAGAGGGTTTGTGCACCATTTCCAGCCCGCAGCCCTTCACCTACGTACACCCTATCTTCACGGCATTGCACACACAAAACTTTACCAATACTCAAAGAGTCAACGACCCGGGCTTCTTGGCGTTAGCAGACCTGTCCGGCGACGAATAAACGACCAATCTGACACACTGGATCGCAAGCTCGCAAAGCGGCAACACTGCGGAGTGTCTGATATTGAACCACTACAGAAGAGGACACGGCACATGAAAGCTGGTAATCATGACGTTCATCATGCAGTTCGTTCGACCGGGAACTCTGACTCATCACTCAATCCTGAGAATATACAGCAAGAAGAGACCGTGCGTCTTATCATTCAAGCTCTCGCTGATATGGGTTACACCAGGGCTGTCGAAACACTCAGTGCAGAGAGCGGAGTGAAAGTCGAATCGGCATTGGTAGAGGATTTTCGTGAAGCAATTCTCGATGGTGCTTGGCGTTCGGCGGAAGACTCGTTGAAAAGTCTCGAGTTGACGAATCCAGCAGATGAACCGGTCAGCAATTTGCTCCAGAGCCTCCCTTTGATGAGAATCTCACTGACGGTGCTAGGAAGTATTATTTCTCATTCGGGAGCAAAAGTTCTTGGAACTTATGGAGCAACAAGATGCCGCAAGCGCACTCATGACACTACGTATGGAATTGTCGCCACTTCAGCACAATACTGAACGACTACACTTCCTCTCAAGCCTGGTCATGGCGTCTTCACCCGAAGATATCCGGGCACAGGCGGACTGGGATGGTCGTGAAGGTGAATCACGGCCAACGCTATTACGCAAAATTTCTGCATTTATTTCTCCAAACAGCATGATACCGGAAGCTCGACTGGCCACTTTGCTTGATATGGCACGACAGGGTCAAATTGATAATTGCCCATACCACATGAGCAGTCAGTCCGTGTCATTCCTGATACCGAATCATAGTTGTCCTCGATCCGTTTTTCCATTACACACCGCTCATGTCCTTCGTGATCATGCGGACGAGGTATGGCATGTGCAATATTCTTCCACTGGTAAATATTTAGCGAGCGCTGGTGCGAGCGGTCTAATAGTGATATATGATACACGTACGATGCTTCCACTGCATCATCTCAATCGTCGATCACCGGAAGAAATTAAGAAGGATAGAAAGGATGGAAAGCTCAAAGGTGTTTCATATCTTGCATTCAACGCCGACGAAACCCTTCTGATGACTTGCTCGCAGGACAATGTAATTGTCCACTGGGATGTCTCTACCGGTGCAGTCATGAACCAAATCTCCAATGCGCATGCAGAATCAGTGTCCAGCGCTTGCTGGATGCCGCAAGATTCTGCTGGCGGATTTGTAAGTGGTGGCTTGGACAAGAAGATCATATTGTATGATGACAAGGGCGTCATCATTCACACTTGGGAAACGGAAAGAATCTACGATGTCAAGATTACTAATGACGGCAAGTATGTTGTTGGCATCAGCACAGAGTCCGGCGTTTACATATTTGATCTTAAGACCAAGGAACGCGTGGCTTTGTTGTACGTGCAATTTGAGCTGACCTCGTTGCATATATCACTCGACTCCAAGAGGTTGATTGTCAGTTGTTCTCCAATAGTGCCCAAGGGACGATCCGCAGCTCCAAAGTCATCACCGATGGAGATTCAAGAACGATCGATTCCGGGCTTACAGCTGCTCCGGCGGGTCACAGGTCAAAAGCAAGGCGAGTTTGTCATTAGATCATGTTATGCTGGGCACCTGCAACAATTCATACTATCAGGATCAGAAGACTGCAATGTATATCTGTGGCACCGCAAGAGTACGACTCTGCTAGAACGAATTCCGGGCCACAACAAGACTGTTGGTGCGGTCGCGTGGCATCCGCGTCTAGACCAATGGGCATCTGCTTCGGACGACAAGACTGTGCGTGTTTGGGAGGTTAAAGCAGAGACTGAAGTCATTTCACAGAGCGCAACCACCATTGATGACCTGGTAGCCAAGCCATCACACGTAAATACTACTTCAGCAGTCGCACCGCACTTGTGGTGTCAGTAATTGCATGACTGAAACAAAAATATCCTTGTTTCTCTACAAAGACGGCGTCACAGGTGCTCTTGGGCTAAGGACTGTACAGGATTGACATTGGGAATAGCGTATCTTTACTTGACTTTGCTGGTTGGTTGTATTCTCAATTAGTGCGACAGGCGTCACGGCGAGCCGATAAGTGAGTATCATTTGAATGGCACAATTTTCTATCCCATCATCGAGTCAAATTGCCGCTTTGATATGCCCGATAGTCCATGTGCCACCCAGATAGCCTGCCAAGACAACACAAAAGACTCAGTGCTGTCAAATGAGGCCGGTGAGAATTTGAACGTACAACATATCTTTGTTCCTTCCTCATGGTCGCGGAAGGGCATTACTTCATCATGTTTGCATTTTCCTCGGCGAAGCGTTGTCCAATTCTCTCACTGTGTTTCAAAAACTTTTCAGCACACTTTTCGAGACAGGTTTCCTCTTTACCGCTGAGAGCTTTGCTAGTGAAATCATTGACACAGTCGGAGAAACAACGCTCGACCAGGTTTGAGTACATTCTCATATACTCTTTTTGTTGCTTAGCCTCGACCAGTTGTTGAAAGACTTGCGCTTCTTTTTGATTGAGGTTCTCCATGATGATGTCTTTGGATGAATGTGAGAAGCAAGAGGAGAGTGTATAGACCAAGGATACAAAGTTCCTCGGTGTCTTTGTGTAGAATTTTAAGAATGGTCTGCGTACCTGGACACGATATCGATTAGAATAATGATCAGTCTTCTGAATTCTGTTTGTGAGGCAAGAACAACGCAAGGATATGTTTGCCCCGAGACAAGTTTTTCCTGATATCGTTAGGACATCATGGTACCCGGGCCATATGAGTGCTGCTCTTCGAGAGATTCAGCAACTCATACAATCAACCGACCTGCTGATTGAAGTCAGGTTAGTGACTTCCCGACATGGTGATACTTCCCAAAATGAGCTAATGATTTGCTACAGAGATGCGAGGATCCCTCTCTCGTCCCGCAATCCACAATTTACGCCTATACTAGCACTCAGACCTCGCATTGTAGTATATAATAAGCTTGATCTGGCGGGCCTCTCGGCAAAAGAGTGTAAAGTAATCAAGTCGTGGGAGCACTCGAGCACAGTTCTTTTTCAAGACACCAAGTCTGGACACTCTATTTCTAATCTACTACATTCCATCAAGCAGAAAATACAGCCTGGGGCAATCAGCGTCAAAGGTGTCAGGATATTGGTGATTGGTATGCCTAATGTCGGTAAATCAACCATTCTCAATGCACTGAGACACACGTCGCTGCACCGCCGGAAAGCGGCAAAGACCGGCGCTCAACCGGGCATCACTAGATCAACCGCTTCCATCTTCAAGGTTCTTGATGACCCATTGGCGTATCTAGTGGATACACCAGGCATCATGATTCCCTTTGTGCCCGATACGAGGACAATGTTGAAGCTAGGTCTCGTCAATAGCATCAAGGACTCTATCTTGGACCCAGTGACGCTTGCGGACTACCTTTTATTTGAACTGAATCTGCGCGGACGCGAGTACGCTCAAATATACAAAACTGAGCCTACGAACGATGTGAATGTCGTTCTTGATGCGGTAGGTCGACGTACGGGTAGATTGAGAAAAGGTGGAGAAGTGGACATTGACGCTGCAGCACGGACTTTTATTCAGCAGTATAGAGACGGAAAATTCGGCAACTTCTGTCTCGATGAGGTTGCTCCGAAAGCATTGGAGGATCGTATTGAAGAAGAAGGCAAGTACTTGAGCAAGAGCCAAGCAAGGCGCGGCCAAGAACCTAAATCGAAATCTGTCTAAAGAGGGCGTCTTATTGCTTGATGATCATCCCTGGTACTGACCCAGCCCGCGAAGGGTCCGCGTAGCCTGTCCAACTTTCATCGTAAATTCTAAAAGGGACACCAATTGTCTCGAGTGCGACGGCCAAGATGCACGCCGTCACACCCGTCCCACAGCTCACCACGATTGGCTCATTCAAGTCGACGCCAGTCTCCTGCAAGACGCGCTTGAGTGGTTCTGGCTCAAGCACCTTGCCGTCGCCGTCAAGAACGGCTGAAAATGGCAGGGAGAGAGATCGGGGCATGTGGCCCGCGGAGATACCTTGTCTGGGTTCCGGCGCCGTCCCGAGAAACCTGGGTTTCGGTCGTGCATCAACTACCTGAACAGACTCATAGCCCTCTTCCGCATGCACAATCTTGCGAATCTCTGGCCATGCCACGACTGAATCCACATCTTGCTTGATGATGCCGCTATGATACTCTATTGTTTGTGACGGGGGCCGCCGCGGGGGCCCGTTCTCGAGAGGCAAATTGGCGCGTTTCCAAGCCGGTAATCCACCATCCAGTAAACTCACGTTTCCCACATGTTGATTCATCTTGAACGTGACATATACGCGTGCCGCTGAAAATAAGCCTAGTGAGTCGTAGACACATATATTATCAGTCGAACGAATTCCTAATTTCGACATGGCACGCGCAAAAGTCGACGAGGAAGGAAACATGTGTGGGAAGGAGGAGGTCTCGTCAATGATGGCGTCAAGGTCAAAGAATCGTGCATTGGGAATGCGTGCCTGTGTGAATTCAGCCAATGCATTGCGTGGATTATTGGGCATGAACCATGTTGCATCGATTGAGATTTGTGTTGCCAAGGATTGATGCAACCTGACCGGAGACATCAAGGGGCCCCGCATCGTCCTGGCCAACGTCATGGAGCTTTGCTCCGACGTGAGTAGTCCAAAGATATATATCCACGGAGCATGACATTCGCGTGACGTGCATCCGTGGGTGGGGAGTTACATTGAGAACAGGTGGAGCCGAATGTAGAGGGGGAGCAACGGAGGCTCCATTGTTGCAGAAATAAGAGGAACCTGAAACTGCTGCAATAGCGTCCTTGATTGACTATAGTCTATTGCTAGAGGGTCCAAAGGAAGACGATATCGCCAAAGAGTGTTGTACCGCAAAAGTGCCGCTAATCTAATACATGTCTGCGCAAGTTTATTCGGTGCGAGTTGTAGTGTGCAAACATGTATACATACATAAAAGTGACTTGGCACATTGTAAGAAGGAAAATATGGTTATAGCATCGAAGCGATGTACTTTTGCTTCACCAGTTGTCTTTCATTATCACACTAATTTTTGCCATGTGATGCTGAGATGGCAAACAAGGTCAATCTTGACACGCCTGGAATCTACGCATCATGACTGCATTCTCGAGCTTTTCATCCCCTCGTGAATGAGAAACAAGCGCGACTAATTTATCGTGCAACGTGGATTTGAGGTTAACCAGTCTTTGCACATCATATTCTGGCACTTTTGTTTTATGCTGTAGTGACGAGACTTGTTCGAGTGCCTCGAGCGCAGCTTGCGTATTTTCTTCTTCGCCCAACAAGAACGCGAGTTCATCTATTGCCATGGCCATGCGTACGACATCTCTTGCGCCGTGTTTGCGTTTCCGCAGTGCGCGACGAGCACGTAATGTCTCTTCGATTATCTGCAATTGCTCACCAGTCTCCTTTTGAAAGTCTTCGAGTTGTTGCGTCACATGAGTCATGCCACGTTCGAGATCATACACTTTATGTGCATCAAGCCTGCCGAGTCCGATGAAAGCTTCATAGTCATCTTCGATGCTCTGCACCAATTGACTATCCAATACACCACTCAAATTGCGCAATTCCACGAGTAAATCATCCAATTGACCGTGCTTTTGGTGTTTGAGCAGAAAACTGTCACAATCAAAGTCATCCTCTCTGAAACTAGCGCGCAGACTATGCAGTGGAGCGGGAAATGGTAAAGAGGCATAGTCTTGTGTGGCTGCTTCTGAGCCATCGTCAATGGGAAAATAAGCATCAAAGTCTCTACGTCTATGTGACACGTGTGATGTAGAGTCCGCCATCGGAGCAAAGACTGACTCTGTTGTGCAGGTGAAGAGGTGGTTGGAATTTGGCATTGGTGCGTGAAGCGAGTAAACGAGGTTTTGGTGGAAAGAGTCCCACATGACGCACAAGGTCAAAACGCCTTTTTCCCAAGATTGTTCTTCACTTCTGCTGCTGCTGCTGCTGCTGCTGCTACTTCTCCTGCTACTTTCTTCACCTTCTTTTCTTCGTCCTCAGCTCATACCGCCCTTTCCCATTTTCCTACGATGCTCATGCAATCTATGGCAATAGAGCAAGTCAGCTTGGACGACTTGAGCAGGTCACTCTCGATGCAGGAAACGTGTTTACGCCTGCAATGCAACAAACTCGGACCCCTGCCTTCCTCAAGTTCTCGCTTGCAAGAAAGGCAACAATTGGAAATACAGCTGGAAGAGGTACGAAAGCAAATGAGCACGGTGGAATTGCGCAAACACAATATTATGATTGCACTGGGCAGTCTCTGCATGGGAAGGCGCTAAGTGGTTCAAAGCACAGAGACGGAGAAGCCATTCCCACTCCAGCGGGTTTGGCACTTTATACAAAAGACACGAGAGAAACATACACATGCGTTGCTACTATTCTGGCATGAGAATCTCTGCAAATCGTGCGTATTCATCCCACGCATCGTCTTCCATTATGGAGATCCCGCCTGTCATCAAGTGTCTGACTTGATGGATTCCTGTGGTGCCCCATGCTATTGCTGTATCGCCGCGGATGAAGGCAATCAATGGCGATAGCCATTCTTGCACAGGAGCGATTTCATCTTTTTGAAATCCCATCGCTGCTTGGTACCACCAAATCATCTGGTCCATGCCGTGTCCTACGCCAAAGCACTCTGCCACGCCAAGTCGGGATAAAGCAGACAATCGCTTGCTGATGCGGTAACGGTATACCCCATTGCCTTTTAGCTGAAAACACAATCGGCGAATCGGTGCACGCACTTGAGCTGCCGCAACAATCTTGCCGAAATGGGCATGCCATGCCGCTGGATTGATTTCATCCTTGTCCGCTGGGAACGGGTACGCTTGGAATAATTGCTGTGCCGTATGTGTGGCATAGTAATTCTGTAGTTGAGGCAGGAATGAGGCTCTATTGTCTGGGGGATTGACGGCTCCATAGACAGTCTCCTCATTTTCAACTTCGCCAATGATGAGCCTGAATCCTCGGCGCCCAAACTCGGCAGCAAATGAGCCATCTTGTGCGTGTCGCATCAGATCGGTGGACACAAATTCGCCATCTGTCACGCACCGGAACGTATGGTTGGTTAGGGAAGCAATTTTGGCGACCAGATCAGAGTCTTCTACTTGTCTCAATGCCTCCAATTTTTCGCCTGGTGACAGGGAGGCAGGAACCTTGCATGCATCGCACAATTCAGTGAACCCGGCTTCTGCTGCTTCTGCTGGTTTCGGCTCGGAGGAAATGGCATTACTGTACATGATTGCACGATGAAACATGGGTTCCGTGCTCGTAGACTTGAAGAATTCATAATGCATTTGGTGGTGCACTGCATTAGCACCGGCCGATAATCCAGCGAGTGTCACGTTTTTTGCATTACCTCCGAAGCAAGCAATATTCTATTTTTTTCCACACGTCAGCGTTTTTGACTAGAAGACCCATCTTTTGAGGGGAAATATGAGAGGAGAACGTACACTGTGAATCCATTCCAACGCGAGCCGTTGGTCCCAGAGCCCAAAATTGCCCTGTACGTCTGCTGACGCGAGGAAGCCAAACAAGTTGAGACGGTACCCGATTGCCACCACGATGGCCTGGGTACCTGCACCAGACTTGGAAATGAATAGTGTGGGATCATTGTCTGGGCCCTGCAATGGGTTGCCAATCTGGTACCACCCGCCATGAATCCACACCATCACGGGCCAACCGTCTTTGGGACGGTCCTCTTCATTCCCTGGGACCCATATGTTGAGGTACAAGCAGTCTTCCGAGAACTTTGAGTTTGGTGGACGGGAAAGAGATTTCCCATCACATGTGTAGATGGGTTGTGGACAAACGGGTTTGAATGCCGTACAATCAAGTGGTGCCTCATGCGTCCCGTACGCATTCTGCGCCGGCAGTGCTCGAGGCTTCCTGAATCGATGGGAGCCAGTAGGTGGTAGCGCATACGGCACACCGAGCCAACACTTGACGCGTGCCTTGTCGTCTTTTCGTCCTTTCAGTCGTGATGCGCCAATCGAAACAAACGCATCAATGTCAGTCATTTCCGTTGACTATGCAATTAATTGCTAGACCTGCCTCTGCATATGCAGCAGCTCTCAAGAATAGAAAGTCGGTGCTTGTGTCACGGATGAAAATCTGGGGTAGCGGGCCAATACGGCATATCCGAAGAGAGGTCTGAATTTCTTTTTTTGGTCGTCTGTAAAAAAGTCAATTCTCACACACACAACATGTCGTTGAATTTCCTGGTGTATAATGAACAGACTGCGCACGATGCCGACATCTTTAGTCTAGCTACCACGCCTGAAGCAATAATCTCCACTTCGAGCGACAATAAAATCAGATTTTGGGACGTTACGACGAATGCACCGCTGCAAACCATTGATGCGGCGTTTGCGAGTGGAGGACACAGTCTTGCGAGTGCAGGAGACTCGCTAGTCGGCTTGGGATTCGCAGGCGATATGAAGATTTTCCCACTCACCGATGCACCCGGTGCCGTGCATGATGCAATTGGCATGGAAGAGGAAGGTAGCGGTGAATGTGATTGGCACATTGCAGCGAGTCCGGATGGCACGACGATTGCTGCCACGACATCGAGTGGTCACCTCAATGTTTACGATCGCGTCTCGCGCACCCGCGTCGCTCACATGGCCACACGTGGCAAGTTTGGTATGGCCATCGACTATGCTGATTCAAACCGAGCCATCGCTACAGGACACCTCGATGGAGGCGTCTTCATGTTTGATACGCAATCAGGGAAACTCGCCCACTCCCTGCCACTGCAGAAAACTATTCGCACCGTAAAGTTCTCACCAAATTCAGAAGTGGTTGCGAGTGCCGGCGACGCAGGACTCATTTGGTTTCACGACACCAAAACGGGCGAACAAATTGGACTCATTGCGGCACATGCGGATGCCATTACGACACTTGATTGGAATGCCACGGGCGAACTCATCTTGACTGGTTCAATGGACGGGAAACTCAAACTGTGGCACGTTGCGCGAAAGGAATGCGTCGGCACGTTTACGGAAAATGCTGGCCACAGGATTTGGACTGTCAAGTGGTGCAAGATGGGACCGAGCAGGTTGGAGGGTTTCATCGTGGGTGGTAGCGAAAAATTGCTGCGATTCTATCTGCCGACTTCAACATAATCACTTTATTCCTCTTGCAGTGGACGCCGCAGAGACACTCACTTGCCTGCTGCTCCGGCCGGATAATGTACTCCCACTAATCTTCCGTAACGTGTCTTCCGCGCTTCGTGAGCCCTGACTCTCATGACGCAACGAGGACTGGCCGCCGCCAAGAAATCGCGAGATTGTACTAAAGACTGACCGGTGAGATGCCATGGACGATCTTGTGCTCATATTATCTCGTTCAACGCTTGGCAGCGCGGCGGCGGGTTGTGTGGACGGAAGTGGTGGCACAGTCCTCAAGGCAGAGGCCACGCGCAGATTCGCCCGAGACTTTCGTGGAGCGAGACGCAGTCTTTGTGGTAGCATAGCTTGACCTGCTGACGTGTCTTCCATGTCACTTTGTCTGCTAGCCGCATCAACCTCTTCAAGTACTGGCAGAGTCGTATTCTTTTGTGGTGCTGGAGAGCGTTCCTGTATAGACCGTAAGGAGGAGATGGCGCGCGAAGGTGTCTCTTGGTGTCCCGCTATTGTAGGCACGTCTCCCGTCGTCGTCGTCGTCTGCATAATGAGTGGTGCCAGTTTGTGGTAGTGTGCTTTGTGCACATGAATTCCTTCATGTTTCGGTAACAGGTCTTCAATCTCACGGAAGAGTTTCAGAATAGTTTCGACCTCATTATAGCTCTTCTCCGCCAAAACACTTAACCTCTCGCACCCCACTAAAAGATCCGCTTCCTTTTCCGCCTTGCGAACACGGAGGTCAATTGTATTCAGCGTTTGTCGAGCCTGTGAATCCAGACTGTGCATCTTTTTGACCAGATCGGACTGCTCTACTGCGAGCATTGAGACACGTTCTGCAAATGTCTCACGGATATTTGAGGTGGTTTTGGCAATGGCATGTTCCAGGGGTGCCGTGTCGACTGTTTGCAGTATGTTGCCAAGTGTGAACTCGGATGGGTGCGGGTAATCGACTTTTGGGAGTGAGGGCTCTATGGTGGCTTCACTGATACTAGCGGTTGCGCTGCGGACTTTTATGATTGGCGTGGTAGCATGTTCATTGCCAGAGACGCTCAGGAATGAGAGAACAGAAGAGACACTGAATCTCTTGCCGTGACGTGACGAAGTACCAGACTGCGTCGACATGATGGCACCGTGTGAGCTTGCGTTGTGTGAGGTGAGCGCATTGTCATGGTGACCAGCGCGTCTGCACCACAAATAAAAGGGTATATAGCCGTAGTTTACCCGAACATGCTCAAGCTGTGACTTTTGCAATGCCATCAAACATTGCCAATGTCAGTCAGTCAGCCAGCCAGTCACGCAGAGTGCGGATTTCTTCTGTGCTGATCATGGTAAAGTGCGATTTCATATGGTGTAGTTGCGCAAGGACGGCATAACCTGGATAATGAGTCTCGACACACTTGCTGTCAAGGGAGCGGGGACGAATGATAAAACGCGAATCTGAAAGCAGAGTCTACTGTTAAGGCAAAATCAAGTATGAAGCGGATGTTTTGTGCCGAGGATATTTGCTTTGCATGCTCCACCCTTGCGATCGTCACTCCACTTCCCTTTCAAGAAGTTCCCGCTCATTGTTGCTCGGGCATATACGATGATGTGGCTGATTGCGGGTCGGCAGCAAGATTACAAGTGCAACGCAAGGTTAAAAATTTACAGTCTGCCCCTCAAACACATGGTTCTTGTGACATTCGCTTCATGACATGCTATTCTGCCTGAGCCATAGCAAAACGCAAACACTGTCCAAGCCAGAACTTTCGTCTAAAGACGTCTGCATGGACTTTTCCATCGTCGACAATGACGACGGCTCACCCCATTGGCATCGAGCTTTAGCTTATCGAGAGCGTTTGACATGCTTCTCTTGCCTGTTCTATCAATGTGGCACCACTCGAGTGCGGAGTGGCCTAATGAAGACAAGATCAGCATTGACACCTGGAAGTTGTGCAAGCGCCGGGTGTATCACCTGTATTTCACGTGCATCAAGTCCCATAGCAGAGTCGGAAAATACATGACTCTGACTCCTGTTTGTGTAGTAATGGACGGATTTTTAAAGAGGTGTGTTGCTCGATGCAGGTCATGTTACATAGCTGTTGCACGCACAGCACGACATGGATAAGCAGTCAAAGAGGTGAATTTAGCCGGTCGGGCAAAGTCACTCGCGCACGACACCAGATCAAGCGTTTCAGCCAATCAGCCGCCACTAGTTTGTAAGGCGTGGAAGCTGGCTAATCTGCCCTGCAAGTTGTTCCAGGGTACACGAAGCGTCGCCTGAAGTGTGTATATAAACGGTCCCTCGACCCACAAGACCTTGATCGTTTCATCCATTCATCATGACTTCCACGGCGGTGGATACTGTGGATTATGCCGCAGGGCACGAGGTACGTTCTGCCATTCATTCTCTTTATCGCTCCCGCTCCATTCACTAACCCAGCTATAGATGACCGTTCCTTTTGCGCAATACACGGCGCATTCCGGTATCGAGAAGCACGCTGAAACTACCAAGCCTGCATACAGCGCAGACGAAAAGCAGCATGGACTCACTGAAATGGCAGACATCTCATGGACACCTTCACAAGAAGGTGAGTATGAAAAACACCCAGATCACCCAAGTATGGAGGACCTCAATTCACTTCGTCGAGTATCGGGCAAAGTGCCTTGGGTCGCTTATACAGTCGCTTTCGTCGAACTTTGTGAGCGTTTCTCCTACTATGGTGCGACCGCCGTCTTCACCAATTTCATTCAACACCCTTTGCCTCCTGGATCACGAACAGGTGCCGGCGGTACCGATGGGCAATCAGGTGCGCTTGGCATGGGACAGCAGGCTGCCACGGGGCTCACACTCTTCAACACTTTTTGGTCGTATGTCATGCCAATCGCTGGCGCTTACGTTGCAGACACGTACCTCGGTCGTTTCAAAACGATCCAGTGGTCCGTCCTCATTGCCTTGATTGGGCACATTCTCTTGGTCATCTCAGCTGTGCCGTCAGTCCTCTCTGGCGGTCACGCTGTTGGCTGCTTCGCCATCAGTATCATCATCATGGGTGTCGGTACTGGAGGGTTCAAGTCCAATATTTCTGCGCTCATTGCTGAGCAATACAAGGAGAAGATGCATGTCAAAGTTCTCAAGAATGGCGAACGAGTTATCGTGGATCCCACCGTCACAATCTCCCGAATATACATGTACTTCTACCTCATGATCAACATCGGCGCTCTCATTGGGCAAATTGGTATGGTTTATTGCGAGAAATACGTTGGATTCTGGTTGGCATATGCCTTGCCAACTTTTATGTTTATGTTGTGCCCTATAGTGTTGATTGCCTGCTCAAAGCAGTATTACAAGGCAAAACCTACTGGATCAATCGTTCCTACCGCTTTCAGAGCCATCAGCCTCGCCTGCAAAGGTCGATTCCATCTTAACCCAGTGCGAACCTGGAAGCATTTGAAACAAGATGACTTTTGGGAGTCCGCCAAGCCAAGTTACTATGAGCGCAATGGTCTGGCCAAACCGGCCAATATGCGATGGGACGATCACTGGATTGACGAGCTCAGGCGAGGAGTCAAAGCTTGTTATGTCTTTTGTTGGTATCCTCTCTACTGGCTCACATACAACCAGATTCTCAACAATTTGACTTCGCAAGCTGCCACAATGACACTCAATGGACTGCCCAACGACGTCTTGAACAATCTCGATCCCTTTGCACTCATCATCTTCATTCCAATCTTTGATCAATTCGTCTATCCTGGTCTAGCAAAGATGGGCATTCCGTTGACGCCAATCAAGAAAATCACACTTGGATTCTTCACCGGAACCGCTGCAATGGTTTGGGCATGTGTCTTGCAGTACTACATTTACAAGACATCCCCGTGCGGTAGATATGCATCAGACGTTTCTGTAGACGGTACTCCCGATGGGACACCTTGCACTTCCAACCTCAATGTATGGATACAAACGGGCAGTTATGTTCTGATTGCCTTTTCAGAGATTCTCGCAAGTATTACCGGATTGGAGTACGCTTTCACCAAGGCGCCAAAGAGTATGCGCTCAATCGTCATGTCGATCTTCCTCTTCACCACTGCGATTTCGACCGCTCTCGGAGAAGCATTCGTCTCATTATCCGCTGATCCACTGCTAGAGTGGAATTACGGCGTTATGGCCGTGCTCAGTTTCATCGGTGGGGTTGGATTCTGGTTGAGTTTCTCCAAATTGGACGAACAAGAAAACGAGCTCAATCAATTGCCAGAGGCGCACTTCAACTCTGCCAACGACCAACACAACGACATGGCTGCAAAAGCGTAATATGCTTCTTAAATCTGCCGTGGCTGTGGCTGCTTCAGAGGTAATTGATGATACTTTTGTCTATATTATTAAATACATACCTTGTTTATGCTTCTCTCGTGAAATGTCTCTTCATCTGAAGCAATGTATTCTTGAGTAGTGTCAAGTCATGCGCAATCTCGTGAATAACAAAACAAGATGCAAGCCAGTCAGTGTAAGGTGCAGCAGCAACTCCTGCTGACTCGGGCCGTACAACATCAAAGCGGCACCGAATTTCCCATAAAATCCATAAACACCAATCGCTGCTTCGACCGGGTACGGAACGACCAGATTTGATGCTGCTTCTGCTCGAGCATGCGTAGCTGTTCCGTGTATGATTGTGCTTCATTCTCTCTCTCTCTCTCTATACAGTAGTCATACAATTACCGCTGCGTGCGGCATCTGTGCAGGAGGCTAAGCAATGACCCTCTTTTCAATCTAGACCCACTTGAGACGGAACACGGAAATTACCCCATGATACCCCGCTGCCCCCCACAACTGCCGAATTCTCCATGCGAGCAGTACTTTACCCACGTACCTGCTACAAGAAGTGTATACCTTGCCTCACATTGAGCTTTTTTTTTTTTTTTTTTCACATCCGTCCAGTCATCATGTTTGAATCTCAGTATCGTTCGACTGTCGGACACATTCCAGATGACATTTCATTAGCAGAATGGTTGTTTGCGAATAGAGCCAAAAACGGTCGCGAAACAGCATTGATTGATGCCGGCACGGGCGAGCACAGGACATGGCAGCAAGTCGAGACACGGACGCGTCAATTGGCGCGCAGTCTTGCTAAATCGCTCAACATATCCGTGACGCGTGGTGAGACGCCGGCATTCGGTCTGTTTGCACCAAACGTATCGTTCCACCCTTGCTCTCTCTCTCTCTCTTCTCTCTTTGGCTGACCCTGATGTTGTAGATTATCGATGTGCCTACTGCCATCTGGGCATCGCATCTCCTTGGTGGTGTGGTGACGGGCATGAACCCGAGCTATACTGCCCCGGAAGTCGAGCACCAAATGACCACGACGGGCGCCATTTGTATCTTTACCGTCCCTGCACTCCTGCCCATCGTGCAACAGGCATGTCGCGGACCCATGCTTATCGTGTTGCTCGAGGGCTCAGCGCCGGGATGCGTCTCAGTGCATGATTTAGTGGACAGCGGTGCGGCATTACCAGAATTGCCCAAGGTCACCTTTGCGCCCGGTGAAGGCAAGACGCGACTCGCCTTTCTCTCCTTCTCATCCGGCACAACGGGCAAGCCAAAAGGTGTCATGATTAGTCACTTCAACGTCATTGCCAATATTTTGCAGAACGCCTTGTTTGCAGACTGCGATGTCCGCAAGGGACAATCTCAGGCTGCAATCTCATTGGGTCTGTTACCATTCTACCACATCTATGGACTGGTCGTGATTTTGCATACGGAAATGCATCTCGGCAATACGGTCGTTCTCGTACGATCATTCGATCTCGAAAAGTTTCTCGATACAGTCTCGAAATACCAGATTACAAAACTATTTCTAGTGCCACCAATCGTTGTCCGTCTCACCAAAGATTCGGCAGTGAGTAAACGTGGACGACCACTCAGTCATGTCACTGAAATATTCTGTGGAGCGGCGCCTTTGGCTGCGCCCATGATGACGGCAATGAGACAAATGGTGCAACCAAATGCCATCTTCAGACAAGGTTACGGTGTAAGTCTCTCCTTCTTCAGCCACCTTGACGTGACGCGCTGACTCTTCTTCTTTTTACAGATGACGGAAACGAGTCCTTCCTCCATCTCGACGCACGCAGAGGATCAATGGGACGGCAGTATTGGTGCATGTATGCCCGACGTCTCACTCAAGCTCATGACGCCCGAGGGCAAAGAAGTCACTGATTACGACAGTCCCGGAGAATTATGGGTGCGTGGACCGATGGTGACGCTCGGATACTACAAGAATGAAGCAGCCACGAACGAGTGTTTCCATAAAGATAAAGACGGAAGTGTCTGGCTCGCTACCGGCGACGAAGCAGTCGTGCGCAAGAGTCCCCGCGGCAAAGAACACTTCTTCATCGTCGACCGATTGAAGGAACTCATCAAAGTGAAGGGTCTGCAAGTCGCGCCAGCTGAACTCGAGGCAGCATTGCTTGAGCATGAAGCAGTCGCCGATGCTGCAGTCATTGGTATCGCCTCTGAACGCGAGGGAGAATTGCCTTATGCATTCGTCGTCTTGCATCCGGGACAACCAAAGAACAGCGCTACAAAAGCCAGTATTGCACAATCGATCGAAGCGACAAAGGCAAAGTTCAAGTGGCTCAAGGGCGGTATCGAATTCATGGATGTCATTCCCAAGTACGTTCCATCACCGCTCATCTTGCTCTACAAGAAGGAAAAACTAACGGGATGTCTAGATCTGCTAGCGGGAAAATTCTTCGAAAAGACCTTCGGCTTTTGGTAAAGTCCAGGGCAAAGTTGTAATTTGACTTGTAGACTCTTGATCGAACTATGTACAAGTTTTTCCCGTTGTTTATATGCAAGTTTTGATAGAGATATGCTTTTTTATGGACGTATGCAGGATTTCATGACAAGGTAATGGTCCAGTCTTGTGAAATCAAGACGGCAGGATGACGAATATTGTACACTGCTCGGCCAGACCCAAGGTCTTGCACGAGCTCTACTTCCGCCGACCATGTCTGCCCATCTTGCTGGACTCGTGCGTGACCACTAAAAGAAGGCTTGTACCCTACCAACACAACTCGTTCAAGTTTTACCGTGCTAGTGGACTCTTCATAAGCACGCGCCAAACTTGGATTAGGATGAAGATTACTCGATGACAACGACTGACCGTCAAACACAAACTGCCTGTGCACGAATTGTCCCTGCTCAAACGCAAATGTCTCACCGTCGTCCAAATAGACTGTGCCCATTGCGCTGCCAGCATTGTTCAAGGCAACCACCAGGGTCACTGGATCATGTCTTGTCAACTCTGCAGAACGTCTATGTCTATCCCTTCTTGTGATGATATGGCCGCCATGGATGAAGAGAGGATTGTATTCCAGGGGTGTACTGATAGTCTTCATTCCGTGACCTTGATATACTTTATAATCGTGGTAATCATAGTATGGCTCTTCATCAGCCAAATACAAATCTATGGTCTGTGCATTCTCCTGCACTACGGGATGATGTAACAGACCAGAGTCTCCGATAAAGTACTGATTTTGTACTCGGAATCCTTCAACATCATCCGGAAACTCAAGGAAGTGAGGTCTCATAATTGGCATACCACTCGTGCTGGTCTTGTGGAACGCAGTGTACCAGGTCGGTAACAAGGAATGTCGCAGTAGAATAGCTTCCCGTATCATGCCTGTGAACGGTTCACCAATGAGCCAAGGCTCTCGCCTCTTGGTGTCGATATGTGCATGTGCTCGAAAGAATGGATAAAACGCACCAGCTTGATACCAACGTGTTAGGAGATCTTTAGCAGGATCGCCAAAGAACCCGCCAACGTCCGCGCCAGAAAAAGTCATGCCAGCGATACCATTATTCATCAGAGTCGCTGTGGCAGACTCAAGGTGCTCCCACGTGCCCATGTTGTCGCCAGACCATATCGCGCCATAACGATGTACGCCCGCCCAGAATGATCGCGAGAGGATGAAGGGTCGCTTGGGCGTTGTCGGATTTCTTGCTTTCAATCCTTCATAAGTGCTTTTCACCATCAATGAACCATATATATTATGAAGATCTCGATGCTCCCAGCCATTCGCATGAATACTGTCACGGTGCATAGAGATATCTGGACCGGTGAAGATGGCAGGTTCATTCATATCATTCCATATGTGTAGATTGTCCTTCGATCCTTCAAACTTTGTGATGTCGTACCAGGAAGCCCACCATTTCATCGTTTCCGGTCTTGTGTAATCGGGCCAGACAGACGCGCCAGGCCAGCACTGACCCTCATAAACACCTCCATCACCGTTCTTGATGCAATGATCACCGGCGAGTGCTTCCTGATATACTTGATACTCATCGTCCTTTTTGACATGTGGATCGATGATGGCTACAAGCTTGCGCTTCGTCCGTTCCAGTACATCCATCATGCGAGCAGGGTCTGGGAAGTAGGCCTTATTCCAGGTAAAGTATTTCTTTGCAGCAGTGTACTCAATATCTAGCCAGATTACATCATACGGGATATCGTGCTTGTCGAAATTGGCGGTCACATCAAGTACATCATCCTCCGATTCATAATTCCATCGACATTGATGATGACCGATGGAGAACAGGGGCGGAAGCATAGGATAACCAATCAATTGACCATATGTCTCGTACAGTGCTGGTGCATCTGGTCCCAAAAAGACAAAGATATCAAGAAGTCCCGACTCGGAGACCCAATGTGTCTGTGTGGACGACGCTTCTGTGCTAAAGCTAAGCGGGTTCGTGGAAGGTTTTGCAATATCGACCCATGTCTCCGCTCCGTTCAACCAGAAAATGCCTACATCAGATCCACGTTTATGTGCCTGCATGAAAGGAATTGAGCCATAAAGCGCCATCGGACTATCGTACTCGTATTCAAAGACATCAGTGTTGTATAAACGGTATGGTTCATCGTAGCTATTTTCCTTGGAAGCATCATTCGTTTCGCGAAGAGATAGTGGACCCGTGTGTTCAGGCAAGCCGTACACATCAGCATATCCAGGGAAGGAAATATCCATACCGACCGACTCTGGTCCTCGAGGCTTGGAGTCATGTTTTCCATTAAAATCCTCTTCCCACATGCCGTCGCGTTCCTCTTCGTCCATAGAGTAAGTCTCTATCTCACCCATTTCTGCAGAATCTTTCCCTGACGAAACTTCTGGCACCTCTTCCTTGGAACGCCAGTGATCCATATTCATGAATCCACGATCATTGAAAATCACCTCGACATGACCATCTCGCTTATAAGTGAGCTTTAGTGGGTTATGATTTATTGAAAGTTCATACGTCCGTTTAGGACCGTATGTGATCTTGGTAATGCCATTCACATTCTCCATGTGTGACACTGTTGTGTCAAGCTCCAATCCCCCCACGATTGTATACTTCTCAGTTTCATTAAAGCGAGCTTTGTTTACGAGTTTTTCCTTTGAAGCTGGCAGTGAAATGTCGAGATCTCGACGACGCTTCTCGTCCATTGTGAACCTCACTACGCCGTTTTGCAGAAACTTGATTTCCAATGGAAGCTCGATCTGCCTGGATCCGACAACGAGAGATTTCAAGACCGTTCCTTGCAGAACACCAGCTTGTAAGACCACACTGCTTGCCTCTAGAGCATAAGGCGACTTGAATTGGCTCCCTCCCGCTGTTGCTTTCGCAGCCAAAGCTCTGTTCCGTCGACAAAATCCAGACTGCTTGCAAGTCTTGAAGTCCGCATGGTTCACCATGACCACACCGTTGACAAAGAAGAGCAAGAAAACGTTGATCCACAGCATTTCCTGCTCGTCAGCTCAACTTCAGACTGTTTGTGTAGAGTCTCAGACGTCTACAGAAGTGAATCACGTACCGCGAGATTCCAGTGCAACAGCCTCCACATTTGCGTCCGAAAGATCGCGAGTCGTGTTTACAGCGGAAAAAAAAAGGTGAAGACTATACAATCTACAGAGGCATCCTTGGACACTTGCTACCTCGAGTCATCTGACGCAGGACTGGAACCATGGCATGGCTCGCAACTGCAACGAGCCTTGCCTTTTCGGCTTTCCTAATTTCTAGTCCGTTGACAAGCTACCTCGACACCGTTCTTGCCATCAACAGAAACAAATCTGCTGCAGGCTTCTCAATGGATGTATGTGGTATCATGCTGGTAGCGTCATTACTTAGAGTCAATTTCTGGATTGGAGATCGATTCGACGTTACACTTTTGATTCAAAGCTTTGTGATGATTGCTGTGCAAGTAGCTCTATTACATGCCTGTCTCAAGTATCGACCTATAAACACTAAAAACAGACCAGCGAGTGTACGGCCCTTTAAGCTGTGGCAATGGTCGGACAAAAAGACTTTCTGGCGGTTCTTGGCTCAATTGGTCCTCAGTCTAGCTGTTTTGCAGCTCATTTTTGGTACCTCATCATACTATGTATCCCTGCTCGGCACAGCAGCATTGGGCATTGAGGCAATTCTTCCTATTCCACAATTTGTCAACAACCATAAAAGTAAATCCGTCAAGGGAATCAGACTGTCAATGTTGGTCAGTTGGGTGTTTGGAGATATATGGTAAGTTCTGCACAAGCATCTAGGCCTCCCAGTTGACAGACCCAGCAAACTCCTGTGGTTCTATTTCGGAAGCGATGCAATCAGCATACAATTCAAGTTGTGCGCCTTTGTCCAAGCCTTTTTTGATACCTCAATTGCCCTGCAGTACTATCTATGGCACGAAGGTTCATTGATCGATGAGTTGCCAAACAAGGATCTGCTTGTACCAGAGGTTCAAGAGTTACCCATATAAGTAACTTGGCAAGGGACTTTCCTGATGCGTCTTCCCGAATTGCTTCACCAGTTCCTTTACAAGGATCTCCGCTTCATTGCTCTGAATATATGCTTAAACGAGCAATCTCAAACACAATGCTTTTGTGTCTGATAGTGGGCCAACACCCTCTGTAAATGGCTGCAGATCGAAAGCTAAACTATGCGCATCCACCAGATTCTCCGAAACCAGGACTCTACATATTTCCCTCGTGTATTCGTCCTCGTCACGATCTCGAGCATCAAAAGTGATTATTTCTCTTGCCATGGTGCCGTGGACAAGAGTCTCATAAGCGCGAATTCGGCCTCGGGCGTCTTCTTGGTCATAGTAGTGCTGGGAATACGCTTGGCCACCTGTTGGAGCTGGTCCCATGTTCATATCACCGAGAAAAACTTCTCGATAGTCGTTCCGGTTCATGCCCGAAGCAGCATGTATAGCACGGCTATATTCGCCAATCTGTCTCGCTTGACAAAGTCGTGCGTTTTGGGCACGTTGGCCGTAAGAGGCCTGCATGTGGGTGCCAAAGACGGTCAATTGCTCGCACCGTCCGGCATCGTGCTCAATTTCCACGCGAATATATGCGATACCTTTACCAGTAAAAGCATCTACACCACTTCTCGCATGAAACTTTTTGTATCCGGAGGACACTATCCTATGGCGAGACAAGAAGATCAGTCCAGAGGAGAAAATACAGAACCAAGGCCGTGTTGGTATATATGAGAATGCGTGAGATGTTGCAGAAAGTAGTGCAGTGTGATTGACAAACGCTTCATTTAGCACAACGATATCATAATCATTGAGCAGTGGAGAGATCTGAAGTGCTCGCGTGTGTGATTTGTTGTCTGTTAGCCACGAAGGCAGATTCCAAACATTCCATAGCAAGATCGAAACCTCCACTTTGTGAGTCTCGACATCTCTCATTCACCGGGCCAGCAGACAAATGCAAGAGCGAAACACCGAGGAGCACTTCCTTACTTAGTGAATGCCTTATTGTGTTGTTTGGCTGCTGCAGCTGTACAAGAGTAAGTGGCAGGATATTGTGCCGAGATTTAACCCATTCATCACATGCCAAGCGTAATTTTTCACCAGGAAATTTATCTGCTCGCCTTGCCAGCCGGTCCAGTGATGGGTGGTACGGCCGCAGACTGTTCCACGACATCAGAGCTATTTGAGGAGCTTCTACTTTGTGCAAGGTATGGGGAGGTGGACGACCTGACCCAGTACTTGTCAGCGTTGGCCACGGAGCAAGTCAGCACGGTGATTCGACAAACAGATGCGCATGGCAATACAATGTTGCATCTATGCGCTGCAAACGGGCACTTGCCTGTCGCCAAGATGCTTCTCGCGAAAGAGATTAGCGGTCTGAATACGCAGAACGAAGGTGGCAATACGCCACTTCACTGGGCATGTCTGAACGGTCACTTGGAGACAGTCAAGCATCTCGTCGCTACCGGCGCGGACGTCAAGTTGAAAAACAAGGGAGGACGTATGCCGATCGATGAGGCGGAGAATCAAGGCAGGGAGTCTCTTGTCTTGTGGCTGCTTGCACTAGATATGAAACGCGAACAAGAGGCAGGTTTGGTTGAACCAGATCTAGAAAAGGAGGGAGAATCTGCAGATGTCAATGTTAGCTTGACAGCTGGTGTGGTTGCAGACGAGCAAAGCATTCACCAAGCTGCTGAGACGCATAAGTCTGCCGAGAATCCCGACAATCTTGCTAAGAATATGGACGAAATGAACATGCTCGACTGAGATGCAGACTCCTCATTTGTCAGTCGATGCAACTTTGCTGTATAGCGTGTCTCTCGAGCCAGATGAGTCCCGCAATCATCGGGACATGCTTTCTTTCAAAAACTATTTGGCTGCGACTGTTTGTTCAGTGCAGTAATTGAAGGTACAAAGCTGATAGTCTTTCTCAACGCGTCAGAGACACCTATAAGACTGTCTCATGTCGCCATTCACGAGCCACAATTTTTGTTTGGTGTGGTAACAGGCATGTAAGTTGCTTGTGCATCACTGTGCTACAATAGACACTGTGTCAAATAAACTCAAGGCCGTAGCTCATGGTAGTCTGAAGCTCTACTCAGCGTATAACTTAAATCACTCATCTTGTAGCTGCTGCTTCCTTTTACTTTTTATTCACCACCGCATTGAAGAGGAGCTCGCCACCGAATCTCCACGAAACACCTGGAGACGCCTTTCTTGTCAGCACAACTCTTGAGATTAAGTGGAAGCATATCAATCAGTAGATGGCAGGGTACGACAGTGATCCCGAAGTCAACAGAAATAATTACCCGCAGCTCGAGAGCTTCGTTGAACTCACGGGTACTTCAGACGTCGAGGCTGTCAAATATCTAGATGCTGCTGATGGAGATCTTCGCGTGAGTCTCGCTGTACGACTGCATTGCAGCTCTCACTGACAATGACAAGACAGCAGTAGCAATCTATTTTGCTGAACAGGAGGACGAGAGTCGTGGAGCAGCGCCTCCTGCAGTCACAGAGGATGTAGAGCGTCCAGAGTCGAAGCCGATTACTGCCGCTCCTGCTTCGCGAACCAAGGGAAAGCCTTCTCGTACTGGTATAAATACACTCGGAGGTCTAAATGCAGAGTCGGATGATGATCCTGAGAAGCCTGCGGAGTACTATACAGGCGGTGAGAAGAGTGGACTAGGAGTTATTGATCCACGCAAGAAAAAGAACGGTGCAAACCCTTCCGACCTCATTAAGGAACTTTTGGAAAAGGCCGCTGCGTAAACACACTCTTTCACGGGTAATCAGAAGTTGATTTGACTGACATCGATGTAGTGGAGGAGAAGAGCCAGCACAGTCTGATGCTCCACGTTCCTCATTCCGTGGCTCTGGCTATACACTGGGAAGCGAAGAAGAAGAATCGCAGAAGATCCAGGGTCCAAATGAAGCCTTCAAAAAGGCTATGACTTCGCAGCCGGAAAAGGCAACTAGAGTATTAAAACTATGGAAAGATGGATTCTCAGTGGACGACGGACGACTATATAGATATGATGATCCTGCAAATAAGGACTATCTAGAAGCTATCAACAAAGGACATGCGCCTCTTGCTCTTCTCAATGTTGCATATGGGCAGCCAGTAGATGTCAAAGTCGAACAGCGGACCGATGAACCTTACACAGCACCGCCCAAGGTCTTCAGACCGTTTGAAGGTTCAGGGCATCGTCTTGGAAGCGATGTGCCTGCGCCTATACCTAGTCACTCTTCTGCTGCTGCGACACCTCAGGCAGCTGCTGAAGCAGCGCCTACCATGGAAGTCGATGATTCAAGGCCGATGACGTCGTTGCAGATCAGACTCGCGGCTGGGGGTCGCGTTGTGACGAATCTCAACACCAGCCATACCCTGTCTGATGTTTATGATTTCGTGGCGAGACATCCGGCCACAGGTGGAAGAGCGTTTCAGCTCATGACGCCGTATCCACGCAAGGAGTATGCGAAGGACTCGACCACGGTAGAGCAAGCCGGGTTACTTAAAGGTGTCTTACAGCAAAAGTTTGATTAACCTGATGTTGTTTCAACATTGTATTGCGTTAGCCAGCTGTTTCTGCTTAGATGATCTTAATGAATGGTATTTTTACGTGTCAATTGTTTGTGAATATATTTTTGTTGACGGGCAGTTGAAGGCAATCAGTAGATTTGCCGCGATTCGTTCTCGACCCGGAAGAACCGTATCTACCACGCCAAGTGCTACATTGCTTTGCACACTCTGCATTACGTTGTATGTCCTGACCAAGTCTGACCGCTCATGTCCTCATCTGCAGCTCATATCGCAAAGTCGTCGCATGTGTTTCCGACCTTCTATGCTTGTTATCTCCTACGCAGCCAGAAGCCTACATATACTGCTCGTACTTATGTTGGGAGCACTCCTAATCCAGCCAGAGTACACCTAATATAAGATCGACTCTGCTTTTCTCTTGACTGATGGTTTCTAGCGTCTAAGGCAGCACAATGGAGAATTGACTCAAGGTGCCAAAAAGACCACTAGGTATCGGTGAGTCTGCACGTAACAATAAACAGTCGAATACTATAAGCTCACTATGTGACTAGGCCATGGGAAATGGTCTGTATAGTCCATGGCTTTCCCTCTCAGCTCGCTGCACTGCAATTTGAGTGGGCATGGCAAAATCCACACATCTCGCGTCAATTGCCACAAGCTACCAAGGAATCAATCGTTAGTACAAGAAAGGATCCAGACTCGAGTCTGGGGCAGAAAAAGAAAAGTAGGAGTCGGAGATTGACGCCTTCTCTCTCTCTCGCGAAAAAGGTGGCCTACTTGCATCGCATGCTGAGTCTTGACGCGTGGCGATGCTGGCCACTTCATGTCAAGTTTTTCGCAGAAGATGTTTGGGGCATCTGGCACAAACACGAGGAGAAGAAAGATACAGTGGCTCTCCCTTCGTGGATCTCTGTAGACCTTGACGTAGAACAAGCGATCTTACAAGAAGCCGCTGCATCGCCACCAATTCACGAGTCAGCAGGGGAGGAAGTAGTCTCCGACAATCCGAGTAAGCCAGGCAACACAAAGAAAAGGCACACAAAGAAGGCAAGTCAGTCGGAACTTGACAAAAGTACTGGAGGAGTAGTTCACTTGGATTTTGTCGATCGTAATGTCTTCCCCAGATCAACTTGACATTTGAGGATTACTCATGCTGACATGTGCAGAATTCTTGCGCGATGAACAAGCTGCAAAATTAGCTTACATCAAAACACTACCATCGGATTCGATAAGATGCGAGATGTGTAGAGACACATTGCATGCAACGTCTCACGCAATGATGGTGATTTGTCCAGAACCAGATTGTCAGCACTTGTCGCATGTGACTTGTCTGGGTCGTCACTACCTCGCGCAAAACAACACTGAGCTCGTCCCAACACATGGTTCCTGTCCTGCATGTCACAAGAGTCACGCTTGGGGACGACTCATCAAGGGATCGCAGTTTCGATACTTGTTGGCGACGGCAGGCAAAGTAGACGTCGACGAAGACAAATTCGCTGACCTTGAATTCGACGGGCAAAGTTCCGATACGTCTGGGTCCACGACGACACCTGATGACGACACGGACGAACCACTCATGAGTCTATTGACCAAAAAGAAAAAATCACAAAGAACACGTAAATCGCTATCGCCCAAGCGCTCATACAAACCGAAGAAACCTAAAACAGTAGCTGATGCGGCGCGGGACATCGCTTCAACCACTATAGACAATGCAAGTGACGTGCTGACGATTGATTGAGCACAATCGGATGATGAAACACGTAGCGCTGGACATAATCTGTGGCGAGAACTACGACATGTAAAGGATTGAATCATGCTATAGCTGAAAGCAAGCGCTATGTTACCGTAACTGTATAACAAATACAAATTCATCAGGAGTTTAAGAATGACTCCATCATGTCCGTATCCTCATTCTCTTCCTGTCCATTCTGTGACATGTCAACGGCATAGCCAGCCAAATAACTCGATTTCGCATCCACCTGCAAATCATGCGGCTCCAAGACAGAATGGGACTTTATGGCGTTTGTGAGCAAACCTGTGCCAAGACTATCCGGTCTCAGAAACATGTTCCCTGTGGTTTCCATATTGTCATGAACATTGGCGTCATCAAAGTGATGGTGTTGAGTGGGATCGTAATGCTCCGTCACGAAGCCGCCCGAAAAAGCAGGGTCGGAAACATGCGATTGATAATGTGGTGTAGGAAGATCTTGGAATTGCGGCCGTGGTGAAAGACTTTGATATGGATGCTTTGGACTGGCATAACTATTGTGAGAATATGGATTAGGATCACCGATAAACATTTGTGGAGTTTGCGAAGGATTTGTGGTCCCATTTTGCAATATATGCTGGTCTATAGCAGGGGATTGACTTTCCGCACGACTCGGTGGGTCAGTGCTAGGGAGGCGCTGGTTGGGAGTGCCATGACCGTGCGAGAGAGAGCCAGGAGTGATACCCATAGCCTCCAATTCCTCGCGTTTCTTCTTCGAAAGTCGGGGCTTCTTCGTAGATTTAGATTCATCGATTTTCGGAGGAGGAGTTGGCGCAATTGGGCAGATGTCATGTATTTTAGCCCGGAAGAAATTGGTCTCCGCTGCTAGCAATATCTCTGCTCCCTCGAGTTTTCTCAAATAGAACTTCAATGTCGGTAGCTCAGCTGAAGTCAACGTAAGATACGTACTAAGCAAAGGCATAACACGCTCCTTGAAACGGTAAGCTGTCGCAGTGATGAGAGACAGTTTATCTAACTCTGGGGCATGTAATGGCAAGTTGTGCGCCTCCATTTCGAGAGCTTCCATTTCCTCGAGCTTGGGTCGATTATTTGGCCGCGGAATCTCTTCTCTCCAATCGCAAATGGGACATATGTACTTGGTCGCTGACTTGAGATCCTTCTTGGCTACTTTGAGACATTTTCCGTGATACCACTCGTGACATATGTCGCATTCCAACATGAGACCAGCTTCTGGTTGACGGCACATGCAAAAGATCTCAGCTCTCGGTTCACTGGCATCTGCCGCTGGAGTCGCTTCTCTCGAGGACGGCTCGACGGGGTCTCTCGGAATATCGTCCAAGGAGAGACAAGCAAGATTGCGTTGAGCAACATGTTCTAGGTGTTGTCCAAAGATTTCCATCGGTGCATTTGATTTACCAAAAATCCTCTTTCCTTTCCTGGTCCAGTCAGTAAGCTGTTTGGCGTAATTTGGCATCTTCTCCGCCAATTGCGGCTTGGTGACCAAAAGATCGAGTTTGGCAACGAGATTTTGATATTCCTGTAGAGTTGGTTTTTTGTTGTTGTCTTCTTGCCGCGCACGAGCCTCGAACGCCTCAACTTCTAGTTGAACAGCATTCGCACTGTCTATCATGCCCTGCAGCTTATGAAGACTCTCTTTTCTCACACATATTTTAGCAGCCGAATTAAGACATTGAATGACAGTATTCATCGGTACCCTGTTGTTCTGCAGCACTTTTGCTACTTGCTCCTCCCATACTTCCCCATCCTTTCGGCGCTGGGCAAGCCGATGCATTTCAAGCGCTTCTACTGGCACTCCGCAAGCCTTGCCCGCATCCCACATGCGGATTACATCCTCAAGTGGTATGGATTTACCGAAAGAAGGTCGCGCTTCTTCCAACCACTTCAGCTGTGTCACATAAGTGACAAACTGATGCACTTCTGGTAGCTCAACATTCAGCGCTTGCCCCGTTTCAATGATCTCATGACATCGGTCAATGGAGATCTGAGGCATAGCCATCAAAGCACGTGCATCTTTGCGCCAAGCTTTTATGGCATCAGATTTGTCTTGAAGAGCCTGTATCTCTTGACTGTCAAAAGCGAGCCTCTTTGCCTCAGCAACCAATTTATCCGGATACTCTGGCTGTCGTTGTTGCTCGAGCTTCCGCTTTTCTTCTAGCTCAATCTCGGGAGTTTTGTATACCTTTTTTATCTTTTCGCTTTTCCGCCTTCCAGTGGTGATGCCTTTTTTCGTGATCAACGGTGTCGCCTCATCGATCCAATCATTCACCCGACGTACGAAAGTACGTAATACTTTCAGCTCCTCAATAGGATAGGGAATTCTATCACCTTCAGCAAGGAGTGCTCGGAGTACTTTAATATGAGGTGTCGGACCTTCCTTGATAGTTTTAGAAAACTTCTCCTTCCAAATACCTGGTAGCCTTGCTCGTTCAGAGACACGCTGTTCCATCTGCCGTAAGACATCGTCAGAAAAACGATGCCTCAGAGTCTTGGAAGCGCTTGGACAGTCACACAAGTCATCTGCATGCTCCGGACATGTGACTTTCATGGTACAACTACAAGTGATCTGTGACAAGTAGCAGAAAATCTTGCATACACCACACTGATACTCGTCTTCTGGCACATCAACCTCAACGAGAGTCTGACCAAGCTCCGGAAACTTCGCTCTAGCTGTGGCACGCCGCGATAACTCTCGATCCGTGAGCTCTCTCAGTGCCGGAGCCAGCCATATAGCTGTCTTGATCGAATCGTCATGCTGGGCAGCGGTTAGAAGAAGTTCATCATGGGAAAACACAGGTTGCCTCGAGAATTGACGATACCTGTCCACGCAGCTTTTGGACAAGCCGTCAGAAATCCAATCAGGGATGGCGAAGTTGACTGCTTCATTGAAGTTGAATCCGTGGTTGAACCCAGCGTGATATGCTTGTGGAAACGTGATTACAAATTCGTTGGCATGTTGATCACACGCATATACATCCACACCCTGAGCTCTGAGTCGCTCTGGGCTGAATATGGTCACTAATTGTAA
Source organism: Taphrina populina JCM 22190 (assembly GCA_000836195.1). Taxonomy (NCBI): domain Eukaryota; kingdom Fungi; phylum Ascomycota; class Taphrinomycetes; order Taphrinales; family Taphrinaceae; genus Taphrina; species Taphrina populina. Next base: position 69,013 of record DF820134.1, read on the forward strand.
CAAGAGATCAGGCTGTTGTTCAAACAGTTCTGGTACTGCTCGTTTCATGACGTCCTCGAATTTCTCTGCATGACTACCAGGAATTCCGTACCACGTTTTGGCTTCTCCAAAGTGTTGGTAATTTACAGAATAAGTGTAGTGATCCTCATTATGCCAGCAGAATGTGGAGAAACACATGCCTACATAGAGCCAGGGTACTGTCATACCACTAATATCAGTCTTGATGTACCGTAGTAATGAATTTTCGAGAAGTGGCATGATATTTAGGTTCCACGGATCGGCTGAATATGGATCGAGAGGGTTTTTCTCCAGAGTGGGAAAGGCTGAACCATGAATGGAGGAATGAACGTCAGCACCGTATTCAACCTCTACTGTATCGTTGACATCTTGTACTAGTCTCCAAAATTCCTGCTCCACATCTGCTTCGGTTACGCTCGTGATCTCCTGGCCCTGTACTTTCGCGTTCTGGGTTTTGAAATAGTTCAGTTTCCAGTCATTCGCTTTTTTCTGAAATTCTGACAGTGAGTAAACACCACCTTCTTCGAAGCCAAATTCACCCGTCCCGACCAAGCATCGTGAACAGTACCAATCAACCTTTGGCACGGCGCTGAGCGGTGGTTCTAAACAATAGATATGATAGCCTGATTCGCACCCGTCACACAAAAGCATATGACTAGCATCATCTCCACGATTGCATGTCTCACAATTTTCTCCAGGTTTGAACTTCTCACTGACCACTTTTTTCGTGGGCGACGGACTCGTGGTTGGTAGAATTGATTCTCGCTTAAGCCGTTTTCGAGCTCGCGTTTCCACGTCAGTTGTACCATTCGTCGCAGAGATGTGATCCGGGGTTGTTTTGCTTTGGTTGCCATTAGAAGGAGGAGTCCGACCTGGTGTAAACCTGGGTCCTCCGTCAGGGCCTATGGTTTCATGGTTTTCTACGGTGTCCGGAATACCACCATCTTCATTAGGCACGGACGTCAGCTTCGTTATTTTAGGAGGAGTGCCTAATACCGGATTCGCTTGGATCTTGGGTTTTTCGCGCATGAGGAAAGTTTCGTAAGGCAAGATATAACGTTGGTAAGCATTCTTGAAGTTGCCAGCGAGTGACAGGCACATGCTAAGATTTTCTGCAAATCCAAAGTCTTTTCCAACGTCGCTCCATAAGTTATGAGCATGAGGAGACTTGTTTGAGTTATTGACCTATCACAGAATTAGATAAACAAGCGTCATCGATACAACGAATTCAGCATACAAATCTATAGCCTCCCAGTGCTTCTACAACCTCTTTAAGGTGATAGAGATCCATAGGCTTGTCATCTAATGTAGGGAGTCCCCTCATAGGTGTGCCATTCTGGTTGTGAAATTTGAAGAGTTGATCGATGTAGTTGAGACTAGCTCTACATTTCGCTTCCATAGAATTGAGTTCCTGCTTCCTTGTTCGAAACCGAAAGGTCTTATGCGAGTTAGTAATTTTCGTAGGCTTATGAAACTTGTTCTTACCTCTGTATCGATAGCAAAACTTGGCCGCCAGTCATCTGGAGGAATGATCTTGCAGATGCCATATTTTTTGGCATAAGGAGCGATCTTCTCGATATATTCGAGAGGATCATTGAACTCGGTCTTATCTGGTCGATATGTTGGGGCTGTCTCTAGCCCAAACAGACGACCTTTTCTACCCTGGCTATAGACATGCCTCGTTTCAACAGTAGCAAGGTCTAAAGGAGCGCTCTTCGTGGTGGTATTATTTTTCGTCACTGGTTTGGAAGCGCTCACACCATTAACACCATTGACCATGCTAGCGAGGAACTGGTGCTCTGCACCCTGAGAATGTTGTAACGCAAAAGAACGATGGTGTATAGGAGCGTTAGGGATGAAGAGGCAAGGCAAGAGAGGTGATCAACAGGACAGTATGTCAGATCACTTTGATCAGTTCGAAAATGATGGGCGAAGTGGACGGGTAGAGGCGGAGCAAACCTTCAAATCGTCTGAAGAGTGCCACAAGCTCATCAAAGGTCAACATTTTAGCTAATGTCCGTTCAAGAAAGAGCACGCATTTTAATTCTATCTATCTATCTATCTCTACTATCAAGAAGAGGCCTGAGACTATCCGTCGAGCTTGAATGACCTGCTCGATGTCTTGCTCGTGATTATGAGATGAGAGTGCAAGGTTTAATTTGGCACGGCTAGGGTTGTTTGCGATATCGTACTTGCCGTTCCTGTACTGAGGGATACGGTAATCTTGAGCGTGCCTCTATTGTTGCATTACTGTGACACGCTCAATCACGAAACAGCAGCAAAAGAAATCGCCAGCTTGTGCCGACTCGAGTCGAAAAAGAACTTCACTGGCTCTTTCTCAGCTCCAAGCAGGAACACCGCTCGATAGTGGTACTTTGGAAACATGGCTCGTACGCCATTGTCCAGAGTGTTTCTGCCTCTCTTCACGGTAGGATTCATCTTGTACGTGTTCCAGCAATATTTCGCGTCAAGCGCTGTTTCAGACTCAACGAGCTCGTATATAGGGTCAGGAAAGAGTCAAGTTCAGGATTGGCATGAAGATCGTTGGAGAGGTCCAGAAGATCGGACAGGCAACCGTACTCTCGAAAAGGGTGTTCTGGTCATGCTCGTCAGGAACGAGGAGTTACATCCAGCTAGATTCTCGATGAGAGGCATTGAGGATCGTTTTAATCATCGCTTTGGGTATGATTGGGTCTTTCTCAATGATAAGCCGTTCACGGACGAGTTTATCAAGTACACCTCAGCCCTGGCATCAGGCGCCACCTACTACGGACTGATTCCTAGAGAGCATTGGAGCTATCCGAAATGGATTGATCAGAAGAAAGCAAGACAGAAGATGCAGAAGATGGAGGAAGATGATATCATCTATGGAGGTAGTGAAAGTTATCGACACATGTGTAGATTCAACAGCGGATTTTTCTTCGAGCACGAACTCATGCAGAAGTACGATTACTATTTTCGTATTGAACCGTTTGTGGAATTCTACTGCGATATGTATGAAGATCCATTCAAATTTATGCGAGAGCAAAAGAAAAAGTATGGTTGGGTCATTTCAATGTATGAATACGACATGACGATACCAACTCTGTGGCAAACGACAAAGGACTTTGCTAAAAAATTCCCGCAATACATTGCAAAGTACAACTCTTTAGGGTTCTTGCGAGATGACGATAAAGCTCTGGAGGACTCGGATTATAACCTCTGTCACTTCTGGAGCAATTTCGAAATTGCTGATCTGAATTTCCTTCGAAGCGAGGCATATCGGGCGTACTTTGAGTATCTTGACAAGGCAGGAGGGTTCTTTTACGAGCGATGGGGCGATGCACCAGTGCATTCCATTGCTGCAGCTTTGTTTCTCGACAATGCAGAGATTCATCATTTCGATGATGTTGGTTATCGTCACAATCCGTATACCAGATGTCCCTCTAACGAGAAATATCACAACAATGGACAGTGTAGCTGTAATATGGAGGACAACTTTGATATTGATGGATACAGTTGTAAGCATCAATGGGATCATGCAGTCGTTGAATCTTATGCCGCTAAGAAAAGAGATGGAATTATTTGATCTTTATCATCTTACAGCACATTACCAAAGGCAAAAGTTCCATGTAACATGGCATGAAATCTTGCAGAGCGAGTTCACGACTTGTTGCGTAATGTAAATATATGTGTATATAGACATAGATATCATTTGGGATGTGGGCGTCCGGAGGTTTCCAGAGAACATATGTTCCCTTGGACGGCGCTTCTCAGGCTGTCTGATAGCTCCAACAGTATCACAGAGAAGACACATAAGCATATCTGCAGCTTGTAGCGTCCCACATTTAAATTTCACCTCTTGCAGATTATCTTGTGCAAAAACGGGGTTCTTCAGGTATTTTACAACCAAAACTCGAATTGTCAACGACAGCTGTTGGAGTGGAGCATTGTACATCTATCTTGAAGCCTTCGGCTGGCAGACTGCATTCTCTGCCGCTCATTCAACAAGGCATCAAAAGGGTTGTGATTAGTTAGAGTCACCTCAGTCTGATACTCTTGAACATACCACCGAAGTTGATCAGTTCATCAGAATGGTGTGTTCAGTAGTCAACAGTCTTGATAAGCGATAAATTCTTGAGAGCGATACAAGAAGTGCGTCTCGTTGCGTGGCCTACACGAAAACCAATCGTTCACAATACCTCACACTAGAGGTTGAAGCTGGATGCTACGTAGTGGGTCTCGTTACAATCGGGATAGCAACGTCAACCAGGAATGCACTAATACTGGCATTTGCGCTCTCATTCAAGATTCAATTCGAATTCGCACGAGTATATGAACCATTGGTACAGGTACGAGGAGATCCGAGCCAAATATTTTGTCATTGAACTTCAACATGCATCTTGCATATTTTACAATCTGATCGTGCACGAGCAACATGGTGAGCAAAGGTCAAATCAGAGGTCGAAGATTGGTCGATAAAATTGCAGAATTGCCATCAGATGCGCCTTATTACTCCTTCGAGTTCTTTCCTCCCAAGACCCAAGCTGGTCTCGATAATCTACAGGCGCGTATCTCGCGAATGGCACGTTTCGATCCGCTCTTCGTCACTGTAACTTGGGGAACGGGAGGGTCGACATCGGATAAATCTCTCGAGTTGGCGACGGCTTGTGAGAAAGATCATGGCTTGACGACGTGTTTACATTTGACCTGCACGAATATGGACAAGAAGATTCTGGACCATGCATTATCCACCGCGAAAGAAGCTGGAATCCGGAATATCCTCGCATTACGGGGCGATCCCCCGAGAGGTGAAGAATACTGGACGCCGAATGAGGGTGAATTCGTCTACGCACTTGATCTAGTCAAGTATATACGGCAGGAACATGGCGATTGGTTCTGCATAGGCGTGGCAGCCTACCCTGAAGGACACGCGGACGTGACCCATCCCGAATGCCTCGACCCGGCTCGAGAACTCCCGTTCTTGGCACAGAAAGTTCAAGCTGGCGCCGACTTTATACTCACGCAGCTCTTCTACGATACGCGGACCTTTGTCGACTTTCGTAAAAAATTGATTGAGTATGATCCAAGCTTGTTTACGGACATTCCGCTAATACCTGCCATCATGCCTATCCAGTCATATCAGACACTCATGCGAATGACCAGTCTATCTCATGCACATCTGCCACAAGATATACATGACAGAGTGGAGACCGTGAAAGGTAATGATGAAGCGGTAAAGCAGATTGGGGTCGAGGTCTCCATCAAGATGATTCATGAATTGAAGGAAAAAACCGGTAATCATGTTCGGGGATCGCATTTTTGTACCCTGAATCTCGAAAAGTCAGTGGCATTGATATTGACCGGGAGTGGACTATTTGTGAAGACTTCTAGAGACTCGTCACCAGTGCGAAAAGTAACCGATAGTACGTCGGCGAATCGTTCTTCTGCCGGAAGGCATGCGAATTCGGTTGGCCCACAAAGTGCGGAAGACGAACAAGCCATTGTCACGTCTGAAGGTCAAGGTACAAAGAGTCGGGAAGCCACCTGGGACGAATTTCCCAATGGTCGATTTGGTGATTCGCGCTCGCCCGCGTATGGAGAACTGGATGGGTGGGGTGTCTCTCTGGGTGTCTCTGCCAACCAGGCCCTCAAGATGTGGGGCACACCCAGCACCACCGAGGACATCACGCGCGTCTTTCTCGACCACATCAATGGCAAATCAAAAGGTACTCCTTGGTCGAGTGAGCCTCTCTCAGCAGAAACGGAAGTCATCAAGCAGGAACTCTTGATGTTGAATGAGAAACAGTTGTGGACAGTCGGCAGTCAGCCTGCAGTCCACGGAGCACCGAGCCATGACTCCAGGTTCGGCTGGGGTCCTCCTGGAGGCTACATCTTCCAGAAATCCTTTGTAGAATTTTTTGTCAGGGAGGACCAATGGACTGCCTTGCGTGAGAAGATTAAGGGCGATGCTCAGATAAGTTACTATGCTGGCACGCGCCGGGGACGTTACGAGTCTAATATGGCGGCGTGCGATGCGAATGCAGTCACTTGGGGAATCTTTCCTGGCAAAGAGATTGCTCAGCCTACGATAATTGAAGAAGTCTCTTTCAAGGCATGGCGTGAAGAAGCTTTTGCATTATGGGGTGAATGGGAACGTATCTATGAGCCCGCGAGTCCGAGCGCTCGGCTGTTGAGGCAAATCATGGAGCGTTTCTGGCTAGTCTCCATTGTCCACCACGACTATAAGGATGAAGGAGCCTTATGGCGAATATTTTGAGTCTTTTCAATGTCAGGACCGGTTGTTGTAGCATGGCGTATGCATTTGTATTCAATCAAGAGATGTGTATTACAGGTAAGCTCAAATTTGCCTTTTATGTAAAGCATTGTGATCCAGCCCCGATGACAAGTGTTATGAAAAGGCGGATCACTGTCATTACCAAATCTATCATCATTGCTCCCACATGACTTGCTGCTCAGTAAGACAACCCCCCCTTGTTCTTGCAGCCTTTCTGCCGACAAGTAGACAAGACGACGAGGACAAAGGGAAGAGAAAGAGGGCAATGTCACAACCAGTAAGGTCATCAACAGCCATTGTTCCCCTCCACACACGCACATAAAAGTGGTGGTGAAGGTGAACTTGACGAATCGATGGTTTTAATGGTGAATCGTCCCGTGGAACGTACTCTGATCTAATTCTGAGCAATTACTCTGCGCTGACTGTGAAAGACTGTATAGCATAGAGAGCAAGAGTCACAAAAGGTCGGCGTGCAATTTTTCCGAGAGAAGAGAAGGACAAGATTGCAGGTTTTTTATTTGCCTCAGCCATTCTAGCCTTTGAGCGGGTATTGATGGACGCAATCCCGCCCACAATCCAATAAACTTGCTTCCTCCACGGCCATTCATCGTCTTCTTCAGCTCATCTATAGTACTCCGCAGAAGCATCTCTGACAGACAGGAGTCGACATTCTACGAACCAGTACTCGACAAAAGAGTAAAATATCGCAAACTCTCAATCTGTCTTTTCCAGCACACGATACTCGATAATTTTGTAAGCACGCATTATAACCTCGTTTCCGCCTTGTGATGTCCGGCGCTTGGGGTAAACAGTCTGCGTAAGTGAAAACAATTGTCCGAGGTGGTATACCCACCGCTTTCTTCTTCCGGCGATCTGAATGTGCTGATGAAAATGTTTCCAGACCTCCTCGCACGACTCAGGTAGCTCCACAGCATCCCGTACAGGCTCCCTCCTCATCAGGCTCTCTCTCGAAAATCAGACAACTCCAGCGTCCCGCTTCCTTTTCCGCTTCTTCGCCGTCTCAGGCGCCGTCGTCTCATAGCGATAGTCTGCATCCTTTACGAACGACATGGGTCATTTTCTTCCTGCATCGGCCGCCAGGCCAAAAGATTAGCAATTTCGATACGGCCATGAAACGGATCGGAGCATTTGGCAGTCTCGAGGATTTCTGGGGCATCTATATGCATCTCAGGCCAATCACTGAATTGCCCGTGATATCCGACTATCACATCTTTCGCGCCGGAGTGAAACCGACGTATGAAGACCCTGCTAATGTTCATGGTGGAAAGTGGCAGGTGCGATTGAAAAAGGGACTCGCAGCACGAATCTGGGAGACTTTGATTCTCGCTATTGTCGGGGATCAATTCAGTGAAATTGGCGATGAACTGTGTGGAGCAGTCATGTCGTCTCGTGCGCAAGAAGACGTCTTGTCGGTCTGGAACCGGACGGCTTCCAATGGATCAAGCAATTTGAAGATTCGCAACCTGATTCGGACTATTCTCAATCTTGGCGTGGATGTCAACATGGAGTACATTAGTCATGTTTCTCGCATCTAAACCTCACTGGAGACAATATTCCTCTAGAGAAAGAAGGGGCGGAAAATCATTGTATAGAATTCTATAATGTGTAGTAGGTTATGCAATGGCATCTACAAGTGCCTCTACAGGCCGCTCAAGTTCCACTTTCACGTGTGCCCATATCTCGTCCCTGACTGCATCGATACTTTGTCCGGCGTCTACGAAACGAACGCGTTCATTGCCTTGAAATAGTGTGTGAAATTCTGTCCGCACGGCTCGCTGCGTGCTTGCCACTTCGTACCGCTCTTGCCCGAACCCGCCTCTCTGTGCAGCAACGTCTTCAGCAACGTCGAGAAAGAAGACCATGTCTGGCAAGGGCAGTCCTATGTCGCTCGATTTACACCAGGTCCTATCAAGTCCTTTGATGACACTATACGCGATACCAGAGTAAATGTATCGATCGAGCACGACATGCGTTCCCTCTGCCAAGAGCGACAGAATCCGGTTCGCTTCTTCCCAGCGGTTTGCGGAGAACAAGAGATGAATGCATCGATCGTCAAGCTGAGTGTCTATTGATTTGAGGTACCGGTCAATCATGGCACCAATATAGGTTGTACGATTGGGAAACTTGAGCAATGTCGATGGGGAGAGACGACTGGTCAAAAAGTCACATTGTGTTGATTTTCCCGATCGATCCAGGCCTTCAATCACAAACAACCTGCCTCTTGCGTGTGTCGCCATGACTCAAAAACATGGAGAAGTCAATGATACGCAAAAGACTTGCGTATAAAATGATTAATGTGGAGAAAGTTTGTACATTGGAAAACAAGAAAACTAGAGCAACAATGGCAATCTCTTATGACAAGATCCTACCAACGCCACGGCAAACGAAACCTACAAGGAGACACCTGTCAGTCTGGTTCGGAAGCAAGGAAGATGATGTAGATCTGAATAGGCACTCACATTGTTCTTCCATGAGACCAAAGAGCGTGGCACGAATGCCTCGACCTTTGCAGTTCCCACACACGCGTCCACCGATTCGGGGATCTCCAGCCATATAAGTCACTCCTCCTCCGCCACCTGCCATCATGTTTGCCGGCGCATACTGTACATGGCCTGATGGTCGGCCAAACATTCTCTCACAATTGCCGCATGGATGTCCATTGTGCAATTTGATGCCCGTGTTGCGACAATACCCGCACAAATAGCCTGGTGGATAATTGTATGGGCTTGTCTGTATCGGCGGATACCCGTACCCGTGTCCTTGCCACGGGGGTATCTGACTAGGAGGGTAGGCTTGTGGCATATGAGGTTGCGCCGACCAAGAAGGTCCAACGGGCGCTTGAGCAGCATCGTAAGCAGGCGGCAAATCTGTATTCAAATCGTCATATTCGTTGTAAGCGTGAGACTGGCCAGACTTTGCCTCTTCTTCGCCTCTTCCTTTCATCCAATGTGTCCCGATTGATCCTGCAGTTTCGTTGACTGAAAGAGAACTCACTTGACGTTGTGTCGCCGTAGAAGATGAAATTGTGGGGAAACTTTTGTCCCTGGAGCTGCGCAACCCTTTCACTGCACTTTAGATGCCTACAATATGAAGGAGAAGCGTCGCGTCCTCCTTTAGCAGTGCCTTGTCAGTCAGGTACCTGCCAAAGGCGATTCAAAGTGATTCAATTCAAGACCCAGATTGGTCTGGTCGTGTTGTTTCTGTTTGCAATCACATGTCTCGGAATACTTCAGAATGCATTCACGCTCACAGCCCTGCGCGATGTGGCCTGGCCATCTTTCTTCTCCGAGGCTGAAAGTCAAGAAGACTATCGGGTCAACGTATTGACGCCCCTCGATTTCAACCTCTCGGAAGATTCTGTCTTGTTTAGTGTACAAAACACGATTGCGAGAAGCAAAGCTGCGCTCAATGTCATTGCGGCAAAGACGAAGCCTACGTTCGAGGACGTCAAGGCGTTAGCCATCGTAGAAGGTCTCTTGGACGACTGTAATCAAGTCGTTTTCCTTGGCTACGTCTCACCCGAAAAGTCAATACGGGATGCTGCTAAACGTGCAACAAAACTCGTTTCAGACTATGAGGTCGAGGCAGCCATGCGGGCAGATGTCTACGAGGTCATGAAGACTGTGGCAGCAACACAGTCAGCGCCAAGTCAAGCCGATCAACGTCTCCTGGAACATATCTTGCTAGACTATGCCCGAAGTGGTCTTGGCCTGTCTTTGGTAGACCAAGGTCTCATCAAGGCTACTCGACAAAACATGTCCAGCTTGAGCCTCCAATTTAGCTCCAATCTTGCTGAAGATATGGGAGGGGTATGGTTCAAGCAAGAAGAACTCGAGGGTCTACCGGAGGATTTGTATGGTTCTTGGACACAGCGGACTAGCGCGGGTGTGCGAGAATATAAAATGACCTTTCAGTATCCGGACGTCGGACCTACAATAAGACTCGCGAAGCTCGAACAAACGCGGAAATTGGCTTGGACAGCAGACAGTTCGCGTGTGGCCAACGTCAATGCTCAACTCATGGTGGACATGATCCACTACCGCCGGCAATTTGCTGCACTTTTGGGTTATGACTCTTTCGCATCTAATGTAAAGCGGGGCACCTGAGCACTCTTGTAGTATGGCTGCTAACAACTTCAGGCACTTGAAGCAAAGATGGCGCAAACCCCTGAAATGGTAATGGAATTCCTGCAGACTCTCAGAGACAAGGTTCTGCCACTCGGTAAAAGCGAACTTGGAGTGCTGCAACAAGTCAAGTGGGGCCTCTCAAACTCGACAGCACCTTTGCGAGAATGGGACAGAGGTTGGGCGCTTTCGGCCCTGCTAGACAGGGATTTCGCATACAACACTGATGCCATTGCAGAGTTCTTCGAGTTGGACCATACCTTGAGCGGTATGCTGGCAATTTTTGAAACGCTCTTCACGCTGAGATTTATTGAGCTGAAGAGCTCGGAGAAGCAATACAATACTTGGCATGAAGACGTACGACAATTCTCCGTCTGGCAAGCAGACACGAAAGTATTTTTAGGATGGCTATACATGGACATGTTCCCACGAGACGGCAAGTACGGCCACGTTGCAAACATGGGCATCAAAACACGACGGACCGATTATGATGGGAACCAAGTCTTCACTGCAACAGCGCTCGTATGCAACTTTTCAAAGCCCTCAAAGACGAAGCCATCATTATTGAAGCACGGCGAGGTGAGAACGTTGTTTCATGAACTAGGACATGGCATACACGGGCTCGTCACTGATGCAGGGTGGTTCAGGTACAACTATCAGGGGGCCGTTGAATTGGTGAGCACATGAATGCCTTTTTTGAGAGTTCTTTCCTAACTGACAATACCAGGATTTCAGTGAAGCTCCATCACAAATGCTTGAAAACTGGTGTTATTCTCCCCAAGTGCTGAAATCCATCTCGCGGCACTACGTTACTGGAGAAGCCCTCTCTGACATGCAAATTGAGAGTCTTGGGAGAGTAAGGCGGGTCGGCCAGGCAATGTCCACATTACGGTCCATTGCCCTTTCTCTGTTTGACATGCAACTTCACACCAGCTATAATGGGACAAATGCGGAGGATCTCACAGGTCTCTACAATACAATCATGCGTGACGTGGCGCTGCTCAACATTGACGAGTTACAGACCATGGGGTATTCGACATTTGAACACATTATGGACGGGTACGAGGCTGGTTACTATAGCTACCTCTACTCGGAGGTATTCTCTACCGACATGTATGAGACAAAATTTCGTGGGCACGAGTACGATCCCAAAGTCGGGGCGAGTTACCGCGACACTGTACTGAAAGCCGGAGGAAGCAGAGATGCAAAGGACTATGTTGCCGACTTTCTCGGCAGAGATCCAATTAGTGAACCTTTTTTGCGAGCCATTGGATTAGAGAGCTGAGTCACACTACAAGTATCTTCGTTGTTCCTTGACCAGGTTGACGAGTCGCTTGACACCACTCAAGAATCTCTTTCTGTGTCTCTGACTATTGAGCCTGACTCGTTTATCACTAGGCTTTTCGTAGAACTTTTGGTACCTGTATTCCTTGGCTACATTGTTCAACCGCAGCGTCTGATTCAATGATCGAAACGCCGCACCCAAGTCACCGTTTTCAACAGCCTTTGTTCGTCCAATATAATTGATGAATGGACCGGAAGATTTTACTGGTCTTCGTGTGGTACTGGGGAAGGCATCTCGTGGTACACTACCTGCTTGTAAGGGTTCATTTGATTTACGTTTCCTGGAGGATTGAGAGGGACTGATGATGTTGAGAATATTGTCAAGTCCCATGCTCGTCGTTTTGCGCATGTCAATCTCGTCTGGTTTTTTCGCCTTGTTATCCGTCGAGACATGACGAACGTGACTTGCTGTGCGGCTCGACATGACCTGTGTATAGCGCAAGAGACATGATTTGGGTCTGAAGAAGGGCAGCATCTTGCGTTGCGTGAATGACTGCAATGTAGGCAGGACGATGGAGTGCAGCATGTGAATGAACGAACGTCTTGACCAGCATTTATTGTGGTGATACGATAAATACGGGCCAAATTGGGCGCATACATGAGCAACAATTGCGTCTCGTGCAGAATGTCTGCAGCCAGCCTATGAACAATGCAGACCCTCTCGTGCCAGACGTGTTGGACAGAACACTGCAGAGCTCTAACACCGTATTCGGTAGTTCGGATTTGGGGGAATTCACAAATGCATGGGCGAGCGAGTATGAACCGGAGACCACGGTTTCATGGACTAGCGAAGACGTGACACTTAACAATACAACACCCGCAGAGGACAAAAACAACGACGCAGGACTACCGTTTGGGTTTGATGAGGTTGATTTACATAAGCTACTACTCGACTATCTAGATGTGGTTGAACCAGAAATTGCCGGTCAAAGTAGCTTTGTAGCGTCCTTCAGCGACAACGGTGGCACGCTGGACGTAGATAGCTCGCGAATGGTTTGGTCACGTCTCACGACTGTTTGCTCGAAACGGATATTGTTTGCCGGTAGTAATGTTGAGAGAGAAGCCATGTCCATCGTTCGAAAATGGCATATGCAAATTAAGAATCAACCGTCGTGGAATAGACCATTGTCTATACAGAAAAAGAATAGAGAATCCATTGGTCCTGCCATTTTTGGATGGGGACGAACAGACTTCCCGACTATGCCTAGGACGCCGCGGACGCCGCAGACAACTTTGCGCAAGTCCTTTGAGTCTGTTAAGATACCAGAGATAATTGCCGACGACGATGCTGGATCTGTAGATTTTGATGATTTTGTATCTGCTCCATCACTACCAGAATCGTTTAATAAGGCAGATGACGGTATCCGGGTTAAGTCATTGAAACCTTCATCAGAGTTGGCAACTGAAAGCAGGCACCAGACAGATGTTGCCGAGTTTGATGAGTTTGTTTCTCGATCTACCATTTCACAATCTGAAAAGGCAGATGTAGGCAGCGCAAATAGGTCAAAGGTGATTCAGTCGATGGTGCCTGTAATTGAAAGCAATCCTCCGATCAATGCTGTGCCTCTGCTCGAGTCTTCTAGCAATTCCCAAGATCTAGGGATGGTATCGACAATAGAACAAACTTCCATGATCGCTCGAAACGTCGTCGAACAGCCAACCACAATGCAAAATGGCCTAGAATCACTGCAGTTTACGAGCAACCAGGACGAAAAGATTGATGCTCAGAAAGATCCATGGGACTTTTCCTCCTTTGAACAATTTCAACAACGCAAGAAAAGTCAAACGCAGGATATCAAGACTAGAACTCGTGGAGAGTCAAAGACGAAGAAGGAGATTGAAGATCAGGCCACGATAGCTCGAGTCGTGTCATTGCTTCCAAATATCGAGTATTTATTGGAGTGACTCTACTTGGCATCGCTAGCACCTCCAATACCGGTCAATTTAGCAAAGGTTGAACCGATAGTGTCTTGAGGGGTCTGGTCTTTGAATCTCTCTGCATGTTCTTGGCTCATTGTCCTCTTCTTTTGGAGTCCCTTGAAGTAGGTGCCACCTCTACAGAACAATTAGCCAATGCGATGGACCATGAATGTAATCTGCCTTACGCTCCGTCATTGCCAGCAAAGGCCGAGGTCTTACTGGAATCTTGACGCGATGCGTCGCTCACATTGATGGTATGGTTGGCGGACGACATGATAATGTTAAGAGTAAGAGAACAACATCTCGCAGCTCTATTCATAAGTTGTGCAGATTCCGGGGGAGCTTGGAGGAGCTCTTACCTGTCAAAAGTGCGTCATCATTCAAATGCACAAAAACTTTGTTGTGACAAACAATGAGAATACGTACATGTCCACACCAAGGGACTGGACATTTGGAGTGCCTCATGCATCCATAGAGACAGAAACCCACATCACACACGAATTGGCAACAAGTACTTTGCCATGTGAAGCTTACAAAGGGGCTTGGGTCACCTTGTTGACGAAGCAGACATATCTCCCTGGTCTGATCATCTTGAATGATTCCCTGATCAAAGTCAAGAGTGCATTTCCACTTGTTGTGCTTTATACATCATCACTCGAGTCATCAGCCATTGATTGCATGCGAAAATTGGGAATTCGGCATGAAGCATGCGAATATCTTCATCCACGCAAGGGTGTCAATCATATCGCAGAACGCTTCGTTGATACGTGGACAAAATTACGCATTTGCGAGTTGGACCAATTTGAGCGCGTGGTTATGATTGATACAGACATGATTGTATTGCAAAACATGGATGAGTTGTTCTACATGCAATTAGAACGTGATCAAATCGCGGCGAATCATGGCTGTATTTGCAATCTAGACAAGTCGAGCTGGGCGCCGGATTGGTTTACACAAGAAAACTGCCCCTACACGGGACAAAAACATCCCTCGAGTCTGTTTCATCCAGCGCCATCTGGCGAATCGTATCCTCGTGGACACCGGCAACTGAACTCAGGACTCGTGGTCTTGCATCCGAAGCCGGAAATGAAACAACGTATCGAGTCATATATTGCGAATCCACCGGCCGGTCAAACTTTCCAATTTCCGGATCAAGATGTGCTCGCAGCTTTGTACGGACAAAACTGGAAGAGTCTCGCATGGACTTACAATGCCGTCAAGATCTCTCGAGAATGGCACAGTGATATGTGGGACGACAGAAGTATCAAGAATTTGCATTACATTTGCGATAAACCATGGGAGGCACGGCCTCAGGGTCAGGATTTATACCTTCATTACTGCTGGTGGTCTGAGTGGGACGCTTGGATGGCGAATCTGCAGGACGCAGAGATGAAACGATATCTCAAGACTCTTGTAGCGCCGTAGTATCAAGCATAAGTTTGCATTATATTATTTTTCACTAGGATGTGCAAATTGTGACTTTGTGGTAGCCCTGCACTGAACCTGAAACAGGCACATATACACGTGCCACGAGACCCATACAAATGGCTGCAACAAGCCACCCCTACGATTTTTCAAAGATTGTGCGGCAGAAAGTCATGCTCAAGCAATTTCGGCGTATCCAGGACTTTGGAAAGATATCCAGGGAAGCATACGCGAACGGCATGCTCAACTCACTTACTTTGAGGAGTACTATTTTCAGGAATTTATAGCTTCTCGAAATGAGCATCATTTCGGTGAGCATTTTCGTGATGCCCATGCTCAGTGGTTGACGATGCGAACAGAGGCTCATGAACATGGATACCGCTTACTGAATCGTAATCGTGTTGACAGTGACTCGTCGAGATCACAATTCCAGATTGGTGCTCTGGAAGAACAGTGTCCCGAATGCTTTGCCTGGCTATCAAAGGAGCTGATCGCAGAAAATGACAAGGACCGGCCTGCTTTGATCTTTTCGCTTGATAGCAACATGCAACATAAGCGCCGCGACTTTGGGAAAAAGAATACGGAAGATTTCATGAGTCAACCTTCACATGTCTATCACCAGCATGACTTCCTAGCTTTTCCACATTTTCAGACCAATTACGTTTCAACCCGGCAACAATTCTAATGCTCAGAAGGAATCTGGTTCTGAACGACACTTTTATGCTGTGCAAGAAAAAACCAGGAGCAGTCCGGATGTAGACGAGCCTGGCATTATGCTTGCGACATGTCGTCATGGAGTACAACTAAGGTTGATCGATATGTTAAAGGGTAAAGGAATGCGCCGGCTCTTTGGCTTGTTTCTGGTGGATGAGCTGGTCAAAGCGAATGCTAAAGCCAAGTCTATAATTCTCTATGATATTGCGTGTCAATTCGAAAATTATGCACGTAAATGGGCCCATCATCTACCAGAAGCTACGTAGTGCCTGCTTTTAATATATATGCCGATCAATTCTCTTGCCAAGTTCTATATCACAGTCGTTATGCTGAAGGCATCGCTAACACTGATGGTGAAGACCGTGAAAGGAAATGGTCTAGTTAGACAGGTTCGTGGGCTCTTCACACGTCTGGAAGGCATCCGAACCATCGTATCATGTGCTATACGTGCTTACTACATGACAGCAGATGTTTGTGAAGGTTTCTCGGGTCATTAGAGGATGTGATTGACGTCGATGTGGTTGCGTGTGGTTGACCACTATGAGACTCAACAGTGAAGTTTTAGGAAAGTCTACCACTGAGATTCCTTACACGTCTGGAAGGCATCCGAACCAATATATCATGTACTAAGAGTACTTACTACAGTACATGACTTGAGATGTTCCTGATTGTCGTGCAAACCATACCATGAGTGGATGTCATTGAGTCTAGCACCTTTTGATTGACACACCAAAGAAACTATGCTACAGCCAGCTCTCTACAAAACCACAGCTGAAAGTTGCGAAAGCTATCCTAATCTGCTCTCTGCAGAAGTGCTTGCAGCATAGCATCTCTTGAACCGCTTTGAAAATGGTTCCTTGTCAATAAAGGGTGTCGTTCATATCAGTGCGTACAGTATAAATGATCATTGCAGGCATGTGAGAATTAGCACAAACAGATCACCAACCCGGTGTTTCGTCATCTCATGTTTGTTTCTCATACCGTACCTGCCCTTTATCAGATTCATTGCGCGTCGCATCACGTTGTGTAAGTGGCAGCGATGGTTCCAATCGATCCAAGAGATCTCCAGGGCAAACTCAGAAAAAAATGAGGGCGACCGCAAACCAAAATCGGTGAAAATCATCTAAAATCCCTTTCTTGTTCTTGTTCTTGTTCTTGTTCTTGTTCTTGTTCTTGTTCTTGTTCTTGTTCTTGTTCTTGTTCTTGTTCTTGTTCTTGTTCTTGTTCTGTATACTGTATACTGTATACTGTACGTTTCGACAGCTGTGGAGATTGACGGTGCACTGGTGATAGTTTTACAGCAGTGGCACTTGCGCGACGGGGTCCGGGATCGACACTGGGAACGGCAATCGAGATGATGCGATCTCTGCAGCATACAGTACAGTATCTGTCAAGAAGTTTTCTTGTCCCGTCCTTGCTTTGCTCGTTCCATGACTCTTTATGAGATATTGCGCAATATATTACGTACACAGGCCGGCCAATGTGACGCTAGTCGCAGACGAAAAGACTCATACCAGAATCTCAACGTGAACCAGCAAAGAGCGCATCGACATCGATATCACCTGCAGAGGTACAGGGCCGCCTGCCCAAAGTGCAACCAATTTTGGAATGAAAATAGAATACCGAATTTCCATCACAGTCACCACGTCGATACAACACAAGAGCAGGCAATATCACAACACTTTGGTTGCCATAACAACGTTCTATCACTGCTCAATGTCCGTGATGAATTTCAAACTTGAAAGACCTCGCCTGCTCACGCTACAGCCATCAAGACGAAACTATGCAAATCATGCTTCGGGGCTATCACCACTTGACGGGAGAACAGCACGAGCACATCTTGCTTCTGGTCCTCAACAATGATTCTCTGTCGAGCATCACTGTCAAGAACGGATCGAAGGTACTTCGCGAGATAGACCGAAAGGGACGAGGTTGGACGGGACTGAAAACCGGAAGGCAGAGACTAGATGTCCTGGTGGAACAGGACACTAGTGAAGCTGGGGACTGGAGACTGGGAGCTTAAATAAGGAAGACTGCTATTGCTAGATAAACATAGACCAACCATGCTTTGCTTTAGAACTCTTCGATCTCACTCCACTCAATGAGCAAGAGAAATGTGTCCGGTCCGAGACACAGCAAGGAGATCTTCCAACTAAACGAAGCACCCATTCACACACGCACACACAAGCGCTGGAACAGCTTTGGTTTAGCATTTGTGGAACAGGGTGCGTGTCACGCTACGCTATTAGGATAGAGTAGAATGACGGAGGCAAAGATGATTCTCTAACAACTGCTATCAAAGATCTATTGTAGGGGGTTCGGAGCAGACTGCTACGGCCCAAGACGGAAGGAGCTCAGACACACCCGTGTCTCAGTCCAGCGTGATGTCGCATGTTGCGGCTAAGTCCTGCTGTGCGACTACAGTGTGCGCAACGTGATGTCGCATGCTGCAGCTAAGCGACTACAGTGTGCGCAACAGTCTGTGCGCTGTGGTGTCAGGAAC